>WEDG01001978.1:0-57445 GCA_017591395.1 Schistocephalus solidus | reverse complement strand
TATGGGTATAGGTGGAGGCATTTAGGAGTTTTTTAGTTATTTACCCAGCTCTGGAAATAGCACTCTTTTCCAGTGGAAGAATTGCATATTTGAACTATCTCCTAAAATATGTATTGAAATTTATGCTATTTGAGGGATTTTAGGGGTTTTAATATACTGTTGGGGTAGCTTTGAAACCCTACAACCCCTAATCTATCCATTCCTCCTTCAAACTCGTTCCACCTATTCCAACCCAAACCCCACCATTCCTGTCCCAACCCAATCCTGTCCCACCCACCCAGAACCACCTAACTCCCAAGTCCACTCCAACTCAAATCCCCATCCCAACAGCTGGTCCAATAACACGACGTCAGAACCTTCACAGCCATCGCCTGATACTTTATTTTTATCAATCCTGACGACGGGTCCCTCTAAAACCGCCGACGCAAGTTCCTGACAACCAGCTATCTATCTATTTGACATCCATTTGCTGAGAACCTATTGTACATATAATGAAGATTGTGTCAGCAGCGGCAGCTTGTGCCTGGCCCACACATATCGATGACCCTACATTTTCATTTGTCAGATTTATTACTGCTTACGTTTATTCTATTGACATTTTTGCATGTGAATAGGGAGCTCAAGGTCAAAAGCCTACTTCCCTAAATAAATTGACTTTAATAAAGTGACTCTGTTACTTGAAACGAATTGAAAGAAAATGCGATGGCTAAATTGACGTAACCTTTTAGGTAAGAAATAATAAAAATAATAAATTGTATACTTAAGTCCCAGATGGCCCCATCATTACAAACTTAGCATCGTGGTTTGAATAAAAACAAAGTGGATAATTGCTTCTTTATGTGAGCATCCATATAAACAGCAGAAATGAGTACTATGGTAAGCATATCCGATTCAGAACGATTTGACATTTTTTAAACAAAAGTCAACTATCTTTGGCATATACGGTGAACTAGAAAAGAAGCAGTTAAAAAAACTCCTGCGGTTAAATCGGAGGCGGAGTTCGACGAGCCGCGAATTAAAAAAAAACAGGATAAAAAACTGCTTTACAAAAAATGAATGGCTAGATGCAATGGGATTGTATTGTAATGTTGCTGACAACGTATTAGTGTTCGGAACGCTCCTTATCTGGTGAGAGATAATATAGCAGTCAGAGCTACTGTTTAAAACCACCAGTAGAGGTGGGAGAGGAGGAACTCATCGTGGACAACAGGGTTGAAACGAAGAGGGGACAGTAGAGGTCACAAGATCATCACGGAGATGTGACCTTGCTGACTGCATAATCCACGAACAAAGAGGAGAAACCATTTTTACCCACCTTGATCATCAAACGCGTGTTAAGAGGAAGGTATTATGTTAGCTTTTGTCAGATGGTATGGCATTTGGTTCAAAATTATTTATTCTAGGTATTTTGCTATTCCCGTTTTTCGGTAAATACCACAATAGCTTTAAAATTTATAATTTATATTTAGTTAGCACAGGCAAGGCCTTGTCTAAACAAACATTAGTAACGAAATAAAGTTAAGAAAATGTGTGCAGATACAATGTACAAATACTTAATAATGTAGACAGAACTTGTCCTGCTAGGTCAAAAGTTAGCGATGTTTTGAAATTTATGGTGACCTAGAAAAAAATGGCAGTTAAAAAACTCCTACCGTAAAAATGGAGGCAGGGTTCAATAGGCCTCCATTTTCGAAACGAAGGTAGGATAAAAAAACTGCTTAGGAAGATAAGTTCAGGTGGTAGAGAAGCATAATACTGCAGTAGCATTTCAGAATGAGCTAATGAAACGTCGAGATGATGCGTTCTTGATCACTCAGGCGTATGATACAAAATCTCACGAAAATGCGTCAATGAACTTAAGTCCTGAGCATCTTTAGAATCCAAAATTGAATTCTGATGATGGTTATCTTATGTTATGTTATTTATTTATTGTCACTTTACAGGCAAGGTCAAAAAAATATATACAGTAGAGAGTCGAGCTGACAGTGAAAAAACTCCTGATCGTTGTTTCAAGTCTTTTCAGGAGAAAAAACTGCAACTTATTGAGCGATTAAAGTTCAGGACCGGGAAGCGTTGACACAGGTTCCTGGTGAAGGACTTCTCCATTCAGTGTTATGGATCTGGTTTTCGGCACCAGCAGGTATGTCGGTAAACGGCTGTTCGCTGTTCACTGAGGAATAAGCCGATTAAGGTCTGCAGAGCCAGCAATATTGTTCTCAGCCTGAAGTCCGGCACAGGAATTAGAGTCCGTGAACGCCATCAGAACCGAAGAGAGCTTCCGCAGAGTCAGCACCCAAAATCTTTGGAAGGCGTCCTGAATGTAGAAAACTAGTGACAGCTCTCGTAAACAAGGGATAGCTTGGCTGAATTTTTATACTTCTGGGTAGCTTGTTCCAGATTGCTATAGCGTTTACCGAAAAAAACTGTCGGTATCTAACGGTGCGTGCCAAAGGAAGAAATCAAAATACATCTTGATGACTGGTGCGCCGATAGTGGTCGAGCTGCCTCAGAGATGTAAGGGGGTTAAATGTACGACTGTTTAGTAGTTTAAACAGTAAAAATAGTCCCTTCTGTAATCTGCGAAGCCACAACGGGTCAAGCCTTGTTAGCTCATAGCGTTGTTGGTAGGAGAGGTTTCGGTGTTCTGAATTGAAAACTCCTTTTGTAAAGAAAAGCTGGACTGATTCTATCTTCTTCCGTTCACTAGTGGGCAGAAAGCTAAAAAGAAACGAGCAGTATTCCAGACTTAGACAGCTTAGACAGTGCCTTCCCGGTGCTAACCAAATATTAATTCTAATAATACTAGGCATTACATCCATTTTATAGAGGCTGATTCTAATGTTGACGGTTTTAAAATTTCTGAGAATAATTCCAGTAGTTTGGCGTGCTTTCGAGACAATCAGGGTGCAGTGCTCTGACAGACTTTGACTACTAGAATATGATATGTTCAGGTCCTTTATAACGCCGGGCACATTTAGGTCGTGACCGTCTATGCTTAGGTGGGGCTGATGGTTGTCGCACATAACCATAACGGAGCATTTGTGCCAAGGAAGCAAAAGGCACCATGTGCGACACCACTGAGCGAAGGCTTGAAGATCCTTTTAAGAGCTCAAGCACGATGTTGCGATCGACCGATTCATATCGATAGGCAACTTTTAAATCATCAGCATACATAAACGGCCTACCATACGGAAAACAATCAGGAACATCGTTAACAAAGCGGCAAAAAAGAAGCGGGCCAAGCACGCTGCCCTGAATAACTCCGCTCCTCACATGCGTGGGGTATGAGATAACATCAGAAATTTTAACCCGTTGTGCGCGAGCAGTCACATAGGAGGATATTAAGTTCAGAAGCTTGTTACCTATGCCGAAGGGGCAATTTTAAGCAGTAGGGGATCTTGATCAACACGATCAAAAGCCTTCGTGAAATCGAAGTTAACGGTGTCAATTGCGAAACCGCTGTCTCTAGATTGTAGCACATGATCAAAGAAAGAGAGTTGGCAGGTGTCACAAGCCCTTTTTCGAGAAACACATGCTGAGCCGCATTAAGAACGTTATTTTCTGTTAGGTGACGTATCATCTTGTCTTTGATCAAAGGTCTTTAAGATCTTCGAGACTGCTGGCAGTGTATTTATTGGCCTAAAGTCGTCAAATGATGTAGGTTGGCCGTGTTTGGGTATAGGCAGTATGTGCGATTCCTTCCACAAAAAAGGGAACGTTTCACTTTCAAGAGCATGATTAAATATCTTATACAGAAGGGACGGAAATATATCGTTTGCATCCGCCATTAGAACGCTAACCGGGACGCAAGCTGGTCCATGACTGTAGGATGGACGAAAACGCCGAATGGCTACGGTCACGTCCAAGAGGGTTAAAGTTATGGTTTCAAGGACGTTACCGGTCTAAACCTGGATGTTAGGAAAGGGAGCGACAGTATGTTCACTAAACGTTCTAGACAAGAAAGCATTGAAGCAATCAGCTGTCAACTTAGCGTCGGCTATAGGGTTTCCTAAGGCGTCTCGAAATAACGGGTGCTGCGTTTTTCTCTGCGCTTTTACTGTGCCTGAAAAGAGCTTCGCAAAATTTAAAGAAGGGTTTTCGGCAAAGTAGAACTCATCAGCTAGTCGTTTTTCGTCAGACAGCCTCTAAGCCTCTTCAAAGATTTGTTTGATGAAGGGTAGGACGAAAGTGTCGTTTTGTAGATGAAAACGACGGGAAAGTCTACGCAGTCTACGGCGGAATGATAAAGGGAGGTAGATTCCATCCTTGACATTAATTATTTTCTTACGGGAACGAGAAATGAGCGGACCTAGAACACGGTACAAAGTATCAGTATAAACATTTACATCCGAACGTACAACGAAGTTAGTCCAATCGTGGGAATTAAGATGTGTTAGCAATTCCCTCATATTTTCTGATCTGAAATCAGGGAAAAAAATATATTTTTTGGAAAACGTTTCATTAGCCTCTAGTCCTAGAGTAGAAAGAATTACAGCATGGTAGGTGAGTCACCTTTGAATTCCCTATTTGTACATGCGAGTTGTGGTTTCAAAAAAATAGTTTCTCTATATGCTGGCGAGGCCAACATAGTGGAACATAGTTGAAAAAGAGCAGACAGTGAAAAAAAAATCCCGCTGATATTTAGGAGAAAAAGACTGTCACCCTTGGGGGGGAGGTCCAACGGGGGGCTTTGGGGGTAGGTCACTTATAAATAAATAAATAAATTGTATATTTAAGGCCCAGAGAGCCCCGTCATCTCAAACTTAGTATCGCGGTATAAATAAATACAAAGTGGATAATTGCTGCTCTATGTGAGCAGCCATATTAACAGCAGAAATTAACCATATGGTAGGCATATCCGATTCAGAACGATTTGCCATTTTTAAAACAATAGGCAACAATCTTTAACATAAACGGTGAACTAGAAAAGAAGCAGTAAAAAAAACTCCTACGGTAAATCGGAGGCGGAGTTCAGCGAGCCGCCAATTTAAAAAAAAATAGAAGAAAAAACTGCTTCACTAAAACATTAATAGCTAGATGCAATGGGATAGATCTGTGATGATGCTGACAACGTATGAGGTTTCGGAACGCTCCTTGTCGTGCGAGAGATAATATAGCAGTCAGAGCTACTGTTTGTTACCACCAGTGGAGGTGAGAGAGGACGGACTCATCGTGGATACCAGGGTCAAAACGAAGACGGGACAGTAGAGGTCATGAGATCATAATTGAGATGCGACCTTGCCGACTGCATAGTCCACCAATCAAAGAAGCAAAACTATCAGAACCCGCCTTGATCCTCAACTGAACCTGGAGACCATCGTCGGGGTTGCAAAAGCGGAGGAAAGTACCAAGGTTGTCAAGACTTGGCGATGCTAGTTTAAAATGAGGGGGGGCAAAAAGTACATGCAAAGATTGACTCTGCAGAGGATGATGGACATATAATAAGAGACCAATCTAAGATTGACTCTGCAGAGGATGATGGATATATAATAAGAGAACATTATAATATCAAGGGAACTGCCTCAAATACCAGGAGGACCCTTTTCGAAATCCAAAAGTTGCGAGTTAGGGAAGGAAACAGACAATAAGGACTTTATATCTTCCGAAGTTAAATGTTTGCGTAACTTTGTTTTGAAAATAGCTAATGTGGACGACAACCTAATTTGCAGTGGAAGATTATTCCAGATGAAAGCATATTTGGAGGCAAAAAACTGAGACCGGTTAGTTGTGGAGCTAAGGGGGTGGTGAAATGATCATGGAGGAATTACGAGTGGCATAGGGTCGATCTACCGGAGTAAGAGCGTTAATTCGTGGGAGATTTGGGGCTAGAGTTAACGCGAAACAGGAAGCAGAGACCAGCTTCGAGTCTTCTAACCCACAGAAATTTAATGTTTGCTAACTGGCATCTATCCGTATAAGAGATACTGGATCCAGGAAGAGAAAATAGTCTTCGAGTAAAAACCCTCTGAACTTTTTCAATCTTACTGCGGTCAGAGGCGTTCATCAGCCCAAAGAGGGGACAGCAGTATTCTAGAATAGGAAGAACAAACATGCGGTGCAGGTTTAACTTTATTTCCGGAAGGAAGAAATTGTGCGATATAAAACCACATATCTGTGCAGCCTTTGCAGAAATTCGATCTGCATGAGGCGATAATGCTAGCTTGTTCGTGTAACTTAGACCTAAGTCTTTTATGGTTGATTTTTCTAAAAGTGTACTTTTTTGAAATACGATGGGTCCAGGAAGCTTAGCGGGGCCAAAACACATAAAACTACTCTTGGATGAAGAAAACTCCATCTGCCAAGTACAGCTCCAACGTGAGAGCATAAGTAGATCAGTGTTGATTTTATCCACGCAACTATTGGCAGTGTCTTTAGAAAATGAATAAATGCACTTGAGATCGTCAGCGTAAACAAAAGTTTGTGAATTTGTGAGTGAAGCTGAAATTTCGTTTATGTACAGAATAAAGAGAAGGGGACCTAGAACCGTGCCTTGAAAAACGCCACTCGTGATCGGTTGAGGCGTCGAGTTGCTATTACCTACTAAGACCTTCTGGCTGCGGTTAGACAAGTAGGAACCAATGAAGTCAAGGAGAGGAGGCCGGATGCCGAGGGCTTCCAGTTTCACCACAAGACGTTTGTGCGGTACCTTGTCAAAGGCTTTGCTCAGGTCAAAGTAGATCACAACCACTGTCTGCTGCTCATTACGAAGGGAAGTGACGAGGTTAAGAAAAAGCTAAGTGACACACTTCGCATGATCTCCCAGGTAGAAAACCATATTGTGAGTCGCTTAAGAGCTTATTTTCTAAGCAAAAGTCGAGAATTTTATTAAAAATAATTTTTTCAAGAGGTTTTGCAAGAGCCGGGGTTTTGTGAACGCCTCGATAATTATTTACGTCTGAACGAGATCCCGACTTGAAGACTGGAAGAATAATAGATGTCTTCCATGAGTCAGGAAAGAATCCGTTTAAAAGATAAACTGAGAATACATGGCTAAGCAATCGAGGAAAGCTCGGCACTCTCTTAATAACTGAGTTTGGAATACCGTCAGTCCCCGAAGAGTGCGAGTTTTTCAGACGCATTATTTGCTTACGAATTAGTTCTATGGAGAAATCAATGGTACTGATAACACTAAATGAGGATGCCTGAAACGTCGGAACCGGTTCAGATTCCATCGTAAGATGATTTTGCAAAAGAATGCACTAAACAATTCTGCCTTCTCAGAGTCTTCGAGAACGAATTTCATAGTTTCATTAAGTAATGGAGGTATTTCATAACCTCGTTTAGAGCAGGATCGACGGCGAAACAGTTGAGCAACAGATTTTGCAGAGTTTGGCTCGCTGAGTGCGCGTGATTCCCTCTGTCTGTCCCGTGCAAGCCGAATCTTAGAGGCTAATTCAAAAATCTCTGCAATCCTTAGATGTACAGATAACGAACTAGTATATTGATCTTTTAATTGCTTCCTCAATTTCTTTAGTCTTGGCAAAAGAAAGTGGGGGACGGTGGATTCCGAAGTGTATGGCTTGACAATTTTGATTGGCACAAATTCCAGGATGTTATTTGAAACGACTGACATTAAGTCAGAAAGACTTGCTGCATCGTTCATGGAGGAGAGATGCTGCCAATCCAATGAGTCCAAAAAGTTGTTAATTAAGCTGATATCTGCGAGGTCAAAATTATGATAGGTACGAACGGCACTAGCCTTTTTCGATGAGACAATTGGTAAGCAACAGTGAATTAATGTATGGTCACTTTGGAAGAGGCCCTGCTTAAAAATCAACGAAAAGGGGAGCAATGTCATTTGTGAAAATCAGATCTTAAACATGTTTGTCTCTCGTTGAAGAACGGACAAGCTGTGACCAATTAGAGAAATTAATGGTATCTAGGAAAGGCTGAAATCTGGGTGGACAAAAGTTTAAAATCCAGTCAATTTCTGGAAAATTAAAATCCCCAGTGATTATTTTAATGTTAAAATCGGACTCCGAAACCAATTTAAAAATTGCACAAAGTTTCACATCATCATCGGATGATAAATTAGGCGGGTAGTAAATACATCCGAGAATAGCCTTTTGCCAGGGCGACAGGATAATGGATGCGAAGCAGTAATTACCAGAGAATGACGTGACGTCTAGATCAAACGCGAAGTGCTTAAATGAAGCTTTAATATAGAGAAGACAACCACCACCACGCTTACTAGTGCGTCTTGACGGTAGAGATCGTATTTGTCTATGACAAGCAAAGAGTCTGAAATTAAGGGATGGGTCCAAGATTCAGTTACACATAAAAACTCAGGCATTAACTCGAAAGCAATGGCTCTAAGTTGGGCCATCTTTTTTATAACAGATCTAGCATTAAGTAATATGACATCTAGGGTAGTTCGAGTATCCAAACTAGGGTTATCGTTATTAATTTAAAAAAAATTTGGCGGTGGGTAATTAAGTTGGAAATTATTGTGGCTTGGAGGGTAATTGCAAACTGCGCCATAACGATTGGTATATAGAACGTCAGTACCAAAAGGCTGAGAGGGATATCTGAAAGGTGTAGGAATAAAACTTTCCGGTATCAAACCACCATAGGAGTTACGACCGTGATATGCCTGTTGGTAGTTAAAACGGAATGACGGGAAGTTAGATGGGATATAGGGGCTGATGGAAGATGGCAAGCAGTTAAAAGAATTAAATGCTGGAAAGTCAGGTCTTATATATCGGTTTAAATGGTTAGGGTTATTTGCCTGTTGGAGAGGCTTGCTTAGTTTTGGAGAGGGCAGTATGCGATTACTGAGACCTGCGCTATCTTGCTTTTTGGGTCTGGGTTAGATTTGCGTCCTTCGGAAAAACCTGTCTTAGGTGATAAAATTGAGGGTATAAGATGACCCGTGGGGTTATGGGACGAGCTAGCTTGTGGAGGGTTAAATAAGTTAAATTTAGATGATTGCGGATTTTGTATTTGAAGAAGGTTATTTATGCTATTTGGCTCGGGAAATTTCCCGGAGAGGCCTGGAGAATTGCGTTTAAGAGGGGAAACTGGCAGTCTATGTGCTTTAGACAGGTTAGACGGTATAAATGCTTTAGACGGGGTCGCAAACATTACAGGCGGGCTGAAAGCACCGGAGATTGCAGTATTCAGCCGCGAGGGAGACGAAGTAGAAGGTTGAGTGGAGGGGCTGACCGAACTAGACATCTGAGAAGATGAATTAGCAGTTGCATTGACGTTAGTGGAAATACGACCAGACTTATGAATATTAGATTGAGAAATTGATGATAAAAAGGACACATTTCTTCGCTCCATTGGTGTAAGATCTCGACAAATGAAACATTTTGTCATTTCCAAATAGCGAGAAGTGCGACCTCGTTGAACAAAGATTGAGTCAACCTCAACTGTTGACAACAATTTAACTTGTATAGGAGGATTCTTGCTACGCGAAGAGAGGCGTTTTGCTTCCACTATTTTGTAGTTGAAACCACCCGAGTACAAAAAGTCCATAGCAACGTCAACTGGGCGTCTGTGTATGGGAGCATTTTTTAGGAGAAAATTGTGATTGCGTTTCTGTCTATCAAAAGCCTCGCTGGCGACCAAGTGAACAAGCGAATCGAGACGCCTGCAATCCTGAGAGGGAACATCAGATAGGTTACCATCGAACAGATTGCCGAGTATAGACAAAATGGATCCAAACTTCATAATGAATCAGCCAGATGATCCCTTACTGATTGCAGAGTCCGTTGAGGGATTTCAACGGCGGAAATATATGCCCAGATCATCCTCGGTCCATTGCGGTTCAAACCAAGGGAGAACGTTCATACACCGCATGGACGATGGCCGCCAGGTCTCGCTGATGCGAACACTCACGGTGTCACCACGGTGTGCAGCTAATTAAGCAGCGAAGACCTCGGGGACCTCAGCATGGGAATTATGGGAGAGTGCAAGCCCTCGAAAGAAATAACAAACATAAAGAAATGTTACTCAAATATAGCTAATAGTATCCTAAATACCTTATTTTCTGACGTCACTCTTGCAGTTTTCAGTTCGTGTTGTAGCTCACACCATTTTATCGATCTAACTTTCGCTTAAAAACCTTTAAGGAGTCCGACATAACAACATCAAGAGGAAGATTATTCCAAGCTTCAACTACTCTTTTGCAGAAGAAGTACTTCCGCGCGTCTAGCCTTGCTCCAGTCACACGTAATTTGAGAGGATGACCTCTAAAGTTCGTTGTTGTTGCTAACTCGAAGAAATCACCTGGGACGAGACAACAGTCCTGGACGCGTAGTATGCGGAATATTAGTATCAGGTCTCCACGAAGCTGTCTATAGCGCAAGGGAAAGAAATTGCGATTCGACAGTCGTGTTACAAAAGGCTGTGAGCCATGTCCAAGGACAAGTTTGGGTGCTCGCCTTTGGACCTTTTTTGAGGATCTTGATGTCCTTCACCGCCCAGGGTCTCCAAGCTTGGATAGCGGACTCCAACTGCGGCCGCACGAATTTTCCGAAGACTTGAACGAAGCAGTTGGTAGTGAAGGCTGCATAAGCTCGTTTAACGAGGTATAGCATCGACATGGCTGACTTCGCTATCTTTGCGCAATGTAGGGAGGGCTTAAGCGAGGGTGTGATCCAGACTCCCGGGTCCTTTTGGGCATCCACTTATTTCAATGGAATGCCAATCAGACGGTAAACCGTACGGTTCGAAGGATTGCTTTTCCCGACTCGTATGATGTTGCACTTGCTCTCATTAAACGGCAAGAGCCAGTCATTTGACCATTTCTGGAATCGATTTAAGTTTGCCTGCAAGTTCTCTTCGTCAGCCGCAGTTTGAATGATGCGCCAAAGTTTGAGATCATTGGCAAACATGGCAATATCGCAGTCCAGTTGGTTGGCACAATCGTTGATGTAGACAATGAACAAAATAGGGCAGAGAACAGAGCCTTGGGGTACACCACTCTCAACCTCAACCTTGGTTGACTGTTTGTCGCTGATATGGACAGTTTGTAAGCGGCCAGTTAAGAAGTTTTCCATCCATGTCAGAAGTCTACCTCTCAGTCCTATGCGGTTGAGTTTATAAAGAAGGCGGTGGTGCGGCACGCTATCAAAAGCCTTTTGAAGTCGATATAGACTGCGTGCACCGTATTTCCTCTATCGACCGCATCAGTCCAACTTACTAAACAGCAGAGCAAATTTGTGACGCAGGACCTGCCTCTACAGAAACCATGCTGGACCTTGGAAAGCAGTTGGTACTGTTCTAGGAACTGCATTAGTTGTTGCTTAATTATATTTTCCATGATTTTGCAGCCAACTGAAGTTAGGCTGACCGGTCGATAATTGTTTGCAGAGACCCGGCTTCCACTCATATAGAGCGGCGTAATCCATGCGGATTTCCAGTCAACTGGTAGACTTCCGGTTTGGAAGGATGTTTGGAAAAGCGTAGAGAGTGGTTTTGCCAGATCTCTCACGATCTCTTTCAACAGCTTTGCAGGTATTCATCGGGACCCGGTGACTTAGATTCCTTTAGCCCCAAAAGTTCCTTGAGGACAATAGTCTCGGTGAAATGAACAGTCTCGCCTATTGTATCAATTTCGAAGCCATCGGTAGGTTAATCGTATCTCGTTTCCTTTGTGAAAACAGATCGGAAAAATTCCGAAAGTTGATCAGCCTTCGCACTGTCTTCAGTAAGGTCTATACCCTTGGTGGTCCTCAGCAGGGGTATCGGATCCTTGTTCCGTGTATTCTGCCTGAGGTAACCGTAAAACAGTTTCGGGTTCGCGGTGGCCTGGCCCTTGACCCGATTTCTCTGCATTTTGTACGCATTTAGAGATGCAGTAGTTCTGTCCGTAAGCGTTTTTTTTCCACAATCTCCGCTTTTTGTTTACTTCGAGTTTTAAGGCCTGCGTAAGCCATCGCGGTCTGTTCGTTAACCTTTTTCTCAAAATCGACAGTGATTTTCGATGAGCCTGTGCAGTATGCCCTGGAACGTTTTCCAGACCTCGTAATGTTTCCAAAGAATAAAGGTTTCCACTGAGTGCGCGCGAGTTCGACCCTAATTCCACCGAAATTGCCTTGACGTATATTCCTTCTGACTGTTGTGGGTCTTTCTGGTATAGAAAATAGTGAGTACTCCCATCGCAGAACCACGTGGTCACTTTTACCTAGTGGCGGTAGACATGACACTTTGTCGATGCTGTCCTGCGATTTAGTGAGAACTAGGTCCAAGCATTTGGCCTGTTGTCCTTCGCACACCCTGGTTGGAAAAGTGACGTGCTGTGTGTGAGAAGTAGCTTTAGCGTCGTGCTCAGAAGGCTACCGTCAAAGGCTAGATCAGAACTATGTGCGAAGGCCTAGCTCCAGTCGATGTGAGGCGCATTGAAGTCACCCATGATCAGAATATCCAACCGTGTAACAATCTTTTCAAGCTCCTCTAGCAGGTAAGCATCGGTCTCTTCTCGGTGGACGGCAGACTGTCAGAACATCTTGACTTGATGTACCTGGCACTTTTATGGATAGCCATATCGCCTCGGAAGTAGACGCCAGTTTATAAGTTCTGTCTAAAACTGTAAGTTTTAGACACATATGTGAGTACGCCACCTCCTTGACGCTCTTTCCTGTCTTTTCTAAAAAGTTGGTAGCCAGCCATAGTTACCTCCCGGTCGTCCACATGTTGGGACAACAAAGTTTCTTTAAGGGAAATTATATTAGGAGATAGATCGCAGACATAAATCTTAAGCTCGTCGAGCTTTGATAGCATACTCTGTGCATTGGTGTTCATGAATGTTAGTTTTCGGTTGGCCCGGGAAGTGCTTAAGGTCGGGCCGACAGCGTGGTAATCCGGAACGGGCCTCTCCAAGGGGAAAACAATGGACGATGGATCACTTGGATGTTGTAAATAACCAAATTTGTTTTCCTCGCTGAGCCGCCGTCTCAGTTCGATGACAAGTTGATGGCGTTTGTTCCTCTCTGCAGGTGAGAAATCCTGTTGAAAATACTCCAGGGTTTGAGTTTTTTAACTTAAAGCGCCTAGACAGAACAAAACTGGCTTCCTGGCTACTGGTCAAGATAACTTTTAGAGGCCTAGGACGTGTTGATTCAGATTGGCTCTCGGGCCGTTTTCCAAGGCGGAAGGGTTTTTCCCGTTCAATCGACGTATTGGGTTCCAGCATATTGTTCAAAAGTTCATGAAAATGGTTCATGTCTTCGGAATATCGGTCTACTGGGGTTGTAGCTGTTGATTCAGGTAGTCCCTGTATTATGAAACTGGTTTTTTTTCTGTCAGTGGCATTTTTGTACCTACGACGCTGTCTTCCACTATCTGGTGGGAAGGTTTCACGTTGCGTACTGGTGATGATGGAGCAGATGCTGATTGGCTATAAGTTGGCTTTGATCCGGTTTTTTTGGTTTTGGCGAGGTCTACGGCTTCGACGATTTTGAATCGCAGGTGGTAGTTCCGGTTGGGGAATCAATACCACTGCTTGTGCTTGGTGTGTGAATCTCAGTATTTCCTGTGGTGGTCAAGGCAATGGTCGAAGCCCCTTGTTCGAGCTTTTTTGAGGCATCTTTCGAATGCGGGTGCCCATTAACGTTTTCCTTCTTGGTGTCAGATTTGCGTTTCGGAAGGCTTTTTTGTTTTAGGCGGACAGTTTTGTCCTGCGCCATTGCTACTTGTTGTGCGGTAGCCGTAGCAGCTGCCAAAGTTGTTGTTGGGATACCCTTTGATCGACTATTAATGGTTTTACTACTGGTAAGTCGCTCAGTGGACTCCTGCGTGACATCTACTGCATTAGAGGTGCCTTTTAACGCAGATTTTATTTTTCTTATCTCATCCTCGACCTGGTTTAGCTTCATGGACAGTTTCTGACAGCCACCACAAATGTCAGTGCCGTCAATAGCGTTAATATTAATTTGAGAGAGCATCCGCCGCCGTGATGAGGTGGTCGAGTGGTTAGCGAGCGTCGCCATCGCGTTGGTGGTCGCGGGTTCAATCCCGGCTTGCGGCATGACTTTTGGAATTCTTGTGTGGTCACTTCAGAATTAACGGTTGGCTAGGTGTAGGTTTTCACTACCAGCGGCTTTACACAAGCAGTATATAAATTATCTACTCCGCCTTTTTTGCAAATTAATGAAATCCTCCGAACGTTCTTAACTACTTCTGCTAGTGGAAGTTGTTAAAAGTATTTGTGGGCGAGGTGATGATTTGCGTGGAATGTTCAGTACAGAGAAACAAACTTACGCAGCGTCTACTTCACTCCCACTTCGCACACCACTATGTTCCAATGAAAAAAAGTGGCCCGAGACGACTGCATAAAGGACTAGATTATAGTGGCTCACATGGCTGAGGCACACATTAAAGCCAGGTGGTTTTTAGACAAAAATTTGACTTCGTTAGATATCCTTAAAGATATTATTAAATATACCGCAGTGGATACCAAATTAACCTAAGCTTCACTAAAATGGTAACCTTACCACCGACCTTAGACAACCACAAACTTAGCCCTAGCTCAACCCTTAACTAAAACACTTTTTTAATCCTTATCTTTACACCTCCACTAATCTCCCAGAAATGTAGTACATACCCTCTTCGGACTATATAGATGGTTGCTATTCCCGTATAATTTCGCGAGAGTTTTCGGCTTTACGTTAACATTTTCGAGTAAATTAAATAAGAAAGCAGGCCCATGGACAGCCCAGGCTAAGGCCCTTCTGATAGAAGCGAACAGGCAAGTTCCAGGATGTAGTGCGATCGCTGGTACATGGCATTTATTGACCTGAAATTTCGGATCCTCTCTCGAAACCACCATCAGAGACAGTTACAGAAGTATGGTAACTGGGGCACAGGGTGCCCAGTATTTATAGGGTGCGGCTACCAGGCAACCAAACTTGATGCGAGGATTGTTTTTTTCGGTCCATACCCAAGTTGTTAACTGCTGTGATTTCATGCCCGTTGTCGCTCCTTGGTGTGACGAGTACTCGGCAGTTTGGCTCGTTATCATCGGGGCTGCTGTCCACCCACATCCTCCCCAGCAGGCAAAACCGCAGCACAGAGTATGCAGTTGCGTGGTCATTGCGTTTATTAACCGACTGCAGGCTCCAGAACCAGGATTCAAGCAGCTCGCTGCTCACGCGATTGACAGCCCTTGTAATAAGGTCGGCCTATGATGCAGTGAGGACAAAGACAAGGGAGACCGTCAGGACATTTCTGGCTTATTAGCCCTCATCAGCCAGTCATATCCAATTACATGTGGGTATCAGCTGGGATTCAAATCCGGGACCTTTGGTAATTGAGAAGGATGATCTACCAATGAGCCGCGGGCTCGTTGTCCTGCGGTTATGATCAAGAATATCGATGATGGCATGACGTCCGCCGATCGGTTTACGGAACCTGCTGATGATAGCTAACAAGTCAGAAATGACCATTCCGGTCTACTTTATCTTTTGTCGATACTGCATCATCTGTAGATGATACTAGTCGCTATGTGACTGCCTCCGAGGGCTCTAGATTGAGTCTCAAGGCACAATGGTATAAGCACGTTCCGTAACTTGATCAGTGAACGCCACTACATCAGTGTCAGTCTCGTTACACTTGGATGTGTGACTGAGTCCTGTCGCATAAACCGCGACCTGAGATTTAGGGAACTTCCTTCTAACGGCTGCCGCATGCGGAGTAGTCTCCCAGTTTCTCCAACGTAGTTACTTTGTCCGCAGCTGCAGCAGATTCAATAAACGAATCCAGACGTTCCTACTATTGCAGCGGGTCTTGTGGCCTAATTTCTTGGCACCCTATATTTGCAACTTTTCTGTAACTTTCTCTGATGATGGGTTTGAGAGATAATCTGAAACGTCAGGCCAATAAACGCTTTGTTCTAGCGATTGCATCTTCATCTCCTTCGAAGTCTCTTTCATTTTGTGCGTAAGCTGTTTGCAGTACAGTTCAGGACAATACACGGTCTTCTTCCTGTTCTCGTTCCATCGTCGTTCTACCCTTGCCTGCCATGTTCGGGATCGTACCACAGTATCTCACCACAATAAACGGTTTCTGGTAGTTCGTTTGCTAGTAGTAGATGAGGTGGTTGCTAGGTATCTTACCAAGCTAATTTCTTCTCGTTTATATTATTGGGATAATGGGGCTTCCCTTTTAAAGCCAACGCTGAAGAAACCCTACTCCCACTCACAACTGGCAACCGGACTCAACTCAGTATATTAATTTATGAACGTTCACCCATCGCTAATGGAACTCACTCATCCCGTTCTGCTTCGCGGCCCACTCGCGAGCCCCGCCAGCAGCCGCGCAGCGGCTAATAGTAGTAAAGGTAGATGCGGAATGCCAACAAAGATAAGGGAGACTCCTTAGCTGTCATCTGCCTGCCATACCCAACCCCAGCTGGTACCCCAACCGAGGCTCGAACCCGTGACTTATTGATCAGAAGTCCACCGCTCTAACCATTAGGCCAAGGGCCCGTTGTCTTGCCGATTATGGTCGGGAATATTGACTGCATTCGTGGATGAACGCTTACCGATCCCTAGTGCAGCTCACTCGTTCCGCTCTGCCCTGTGGCTCACTCAGTTCATTGTGTCTTACAATTGCTAATCTTGGGTTTCCAACGGATATTACTATAGATTGCGTCAGGCAATGTTATTTGATCCAATTTCCTGGAGCATTTCCACCTCATAGTCGATCAACAGCAATTAAGGGAAGAAAATAATGTTGTATCAGTGGTCGTCATAAGTTTTAACCCACGTCACGTATCAGTCCCGCCACTCTCAAACGCATATTGCACTGTCATTATGACTCCATGTTAAAATCTTTTCGGCGTGTTTAAAAGCAGTCACAAATTGTTGACGAATTTTGAACATACAGAGCAGGATGTGGATTGGTGGAAAATGTTGCAGTCTGGGCAATTACAATCTTATTGTCGACACCAAAAGGAACTTCCATTCACAGGTCACGGCCTCGTGGACACATGCAGGGCAATGGGGCCTTGGTTATCTGTGCGGCTGTTGACTAAATACTCAATTCTCCTCCCCCAACATACACAGAAATTTCGGTAAGGTTTCGCACAAAGCATCCTCAGCATGCTTGAGCCGCTTGCCCCTGGCGGAAACCCTCCCCTCTTTTACCGATTATACCCAGTTACTTCAGTGTCACGCTGCGGTTTCTATTTCAAACAACGTCCTTGAGTGCTCAACTTAGAGGCTCCTTCGTCTATCACCACGTACCCCAGCTCCTTACTTCTAGGCATCAAACAGGTATGAGGAATTGTATTGGATCCTCGAAAACGAACCCAGCAAATACTTTCGTTAACAGCTGACGAATCGGTTGTGTTGCAGCTTTCATACACTCTGAAGGCGGGAATATTTCTGAGTGAAAAACCATACAGAACGACACCTAGCTGGAAATGGGGGGTTGGTAGATGTACGCGACACTGCAACATAGCCCCTCGAGAGTGTAGGCGAAGTATCAGAAGGCATAGAGAACACACGTGCGCACAGTGCCCAGCAGACCATTCAAAACTGCAGTGAGTACGCCGAAGACGACACCCATTTTCCATGTCTATATGTCAGAGGATCACGCTGTCACACGGTTATCGGCATGGTTAATTACGAACACTCTGTTTGCAGTCAACCCGCCAATTCCTGCTCCGCTAGCTTACAAAAATCACAGTACAAATCACAGTAATTCCCAACTATGTGATTCTTCACGCCATAGTTTATCAGTATCAGTATATTTGAGGGAGATGTAGGTGAGTCACCTTTGAATTCAATTTTTGTACATGCGAGTTGTGGTATCAAAAAAGTATCTCGATATGTTGGCGAGGTCAAAATAGTGGAACATAGTTGAAAAAGAGCAGGCAGTGAAAACAAAACTCCCGGTGATATTTAGGAGAAAAAACTGTCGTCCTTGGGGGGTCCAACGGGGGGCATTGCGGAGGTTACATGAATCAGCCAGATCCTCCCTTGCTGATTGCAGAGTCTGTTGAGGGATTTCAAAAGGCGGAAATATATGCCCAGATCATCCTCGGTCCATTGCGGTTCGAACCAAGGGAGAACGTTCATACACCTCACGGACGACGGCCGCCAGGTCCAGCTGATGCGAACACTCACGGTGTCACCAAGGTGTGCAAATAATTAAGCAGCGAAGACCTCGAGGACCCCAGCATGGGAATTATGGGAACTGCTTAGGGCCTTGCGACAATTCTTGGACCATGTATAAGCAAACGTTTGGGTACCCTGTAATGCTTTCCTTTAAACGACTAGTTTTGGGAAATACGCGTGCATTAAATAAGTTATTTGCTGAAACAAACCATAAACTTCAACATTATATGTCCTTGAAGATACTATATTAAATGTACCACAAACGAAGGCAAAAGTACTGCTCACTCCATCTAAGTAAAAGGATTTCAGTTTATTGCATCGCTGGCTGGGGTACGACGTAAAGTAACCGGATGAAAGAAATCAAATGAACCTAGACTTCACACTTCGGATACAGGTTGCAAATTTTATATCTTCGTTGTATGCACCCACTACAACACACTAGCCACGACGACGTTGGAGAAGCAATACGAGTTTCCCTGCTTAAATTTATCAAACGTAACCTTTTTTCTTAATCGCCACAGCTGAGAGAAATTACTGTTGCTGATCCGGTCAAAATGTCTCATGCAGCAGTCAGGCCTTCGAGCTTAAGACGGCGAGGTCTGTATGCTTTTAGATCACTCAAAGGGAGTGTGAAAGCAGACTCCAAAACTTCAATTTATTTGGGGTCAACAGCAACATAGACGTCTCGAATCGGGATGGAATTTGTGACTTCTTTGATTCTGATAAAAATATTCCTTTTAGACACTTTTTGCAGGTTAGGCGAAGTTGTGTCTAACACTGCCCATTTTGACCTGACTTAACTTCAACTGCAACTTCATTTGATGAGGGTAAAACTTTCCACTAACTCCGCGTTTTGGTCACTTACATGTCGAGATGAAATTGCGCGGGTAGTCGATCGCTTTAAGCAGTCGTTAAGGATGCTGTACGTCAACACCCTTGTCTTTTGGTTTTCTGTGCTTGGTTCGAATTCCCTTTTATAATTCTGTTGGTGGAGGCTTGGATATTACTGTTGTAAATCTGTCATTTTCATAAAAACTTGATTTACAGCATACCAATCGGGATTCATATGACCATTTCTCCTACGGTTCACCTCATTAAATGCACACAAAAACTTGTGATACAAGTTCAACTAAACTTATGACTCTCAGTGAGGCCTCTTGGCTCTGGCGATGGCCCTAATAAAACCTACTCCTGAATGTGGTGGGTTTGGATTCGACCGAGGCCGCCAAGTTTTTTCCCAATTCGATCAATCGAAATGGACCATCGCGCGTAGAATATAATCTTAGAATGGCTAAGTTAACATTTAAAATATATATGCTTCGTTTTAAACGTAACGAAGCTGTATTTAAAAGTGCTCCCTGGAAAACGATGTCTTCTTGGTAGGAAAAGGGAGAAGGAAGTCCCTTAATCCAAGTACTAAATTTCAGGGAGGTCAGGATTGGAATAAGGGCTAGTTTATGTTTAATTTCAGGGTAATGTTTAAGAGTTAGGCGAAAATAAGTAGGTAAGTACTAGCGTCTTATTTTTCATTTTTTTGAAGGCCTAGTTTTTTTCACCGAGGAAAACATCAGTCAGTTTTCAGGCGACTAATCCACTTGTTCTAGCTTTCGCTTCATCAAATGCGTAAAACACCTGGACCCCTGCTCTTTTTGGCACCTCGTAACTCAGGAGGTTAAAGCCTCGCCTGTAATAAGCCTTTTTCCTTGATGTTGCGGGTTCAATTTCGAGTGAGGCCACCGTGTTCTTTATAAGTGAGTCGAATGCAGTACATGATCAAGCGAAGAAGATAGATTTGTAAAGGGCACTTTAACATTTAGGATCAATAGGCTTCGGTTTAAAAGTAAATAAGTTATAGTTCTAATTGCTTT
This sequence comes from Schistocephalus solidus, assembly GCA_017591395.1. Taxonomy (NCBI): domain Eukaryota; kingdom Metazoa; phylum Platyhelminthes; class Cestoda; order Diphyllobothriidea; family Diphyllobothriidae; genus Schistocephalus; species Schistocephalus solidus. Next base: position 37,509 of record WEDG01001978.1, on the reverse strand, counting down.
CTTAGAAAATATGTTTCATTGATGGGACACGAAAGAAGGAATTCCTTGTAATACAAGTAACCTTGGGCTAATTTTCAGGGTGAACAGGGTTCGAATAAAGGTTGGAGGTAGTGTTATGCTTAGGTTTATGGTTAACTTCAGGGTAAGGTTTAATGGTTAGGTTCGAGTTAGGGCATGGGAATAGGAAGCGTTTCCAGCAGAAAATTCTAGAAAATTCCAGCAAACATCAATGCTTCACTTTAACGAGCTCAAGTGAAAATTGGAAGTTCAAACTTTAATTTGTATTTGAGTCACTTTTTAACCTCAAAAAATCATTTAATGCGGTACTGGCATATTTGGCACTCCTTTCAAACATTTTTTTCCGTAAAAGGAGACTTTCCTTGTGGACTACGTACTGCCGGCTGCGTGGAAAAAAATCATCCGTTTGTTTTCATTTATCAGTCAATCGCTGTATTTTGAGTCGATGGAAGAAGTCCTTGAACACCTCAGATAGGCGGTACGGGTTTGTGTGGAAGGTGGTTAAATTGCAGATAGTTTACAGGTACGTTTATTATGTGAAATGCGTATGGATTATAGTGACAAAATAATGGTACTAAAAGCGAAGAAGTTGCGAAGTAACAGCGAACAACACATTGATTGCATTCGGACTTGAAATGCCTACCGGTTTCAAACGTCTTGTTAACAACATGACTACTGGAAATTAGGTTAATAGTACGCGTGTAACGAACCACAGTTCCGACAGAATTGTTTGAATGAACTGGGAACACTTTTTTCGCGCGGGTCCCGGATGGGAATGGTGTGATCGATGGTCTGTGAAGATGGCCGGTGTTCCTTCTTTCCCTACCGCAGACATCTCCCTCGTTACCGCCGTCGTACCGCGTCTCGAAAGTCCCTGACCGTCAGCATCTCCACGACCCTCACCCGCATTTGCGAACAGCACTGCACTCCCACCGGTATCTAACTGATCATTCGTGACCACCTCCCACTCCAAGCGGATCGATTGTATAAGTCCCCAGTATTCGCTTGTATCTTTATATTTCTCTTTTACTATCTACAATTTGTTACTGTTGACATAGATACCTTACGTTATAAACTTATTCTCTCCTGCTATCTATACATGTGTGCATGATGAAGTGCGTAACGATTCTACCGACGTTATATGGCTACAGATTGTCCTAGTGATATACTCCACAGTGTGTGCTATCTTTGACATTCTCGGCCGCTACATTGGTGGCAGCGGTGGGATGGAGAGGAGCATACACTTCCATACCTACCAAACCGACCCGCACAGCACTGAGGACAGTGCTGCATTTCACGCGCTGCCACGCATCCTTGAATGCTGCCATGACAACCAACACTCGAAGGCCATGGGGTTCCTGTGATTCGTCACAGAACTCAATGGCGAATAATTGAGACAGCTTTTGGCATCCCTCATTCCACTGCTTGCCGAGGTTCCAAGTAATCAGTCCATCAACATGTATTTGGAGTAAATGACAGAAAACGTTGAAATAGCCATTTAAAAGATGCAAGTTTGCTCAAAGAGCAGTTAAGCTGAAAGTTTGTAGTTTTTAATATTCAAAATAAATAAGACTGATAGTGAAGCAGGTGTTGGAGAAATTTGAAATAATTTAACGATATATTTACATGATATGCACGTAGTACGCTCAACAGGGCGTCCGAACTCAATTGAATAAATCAATCTACTGAAATAAGGGTATTCGGATGTTTATAGTTATGCCAGTGACCTCTTAGATTGGGATTATGAGTTCCGGTTGATCTTTAACAGATGATTATACGAATGTCTCTTGAGTGCACTAACGATGGGGGAGTGCACAACTTACGTCAGCAAGGAATTCAACGGACGAATGACTCTATTCAAGCAAATGGAGGATGTTTGCTTGGTGAGGTACAGTTCCTTTTCAAGTTGGCAACCTTATCTTCTGAGCTTCGTCTTCAGCGCCATTCCAAAAGGTTTTCCCATTTCACATCAATTGAAACGTTACTCAAAATTCACGCTTTTCCTGTCTATTGTGGAGGAGGGTAGAGTTTCAAGGTAGTCAGGTGTTATTCAAATGCTTGAATTTCGAGAGCAAACTTTGTAGCCCATCATTTTAAACTTTAAAGACCGCGACCATGTCCAGAGGGTGCAGGAGGCTGGCGTGGCGAGCACCCACGACCCACGATCCCACAGGTCCTCACTTTGAATCCCACGGTAGCAAACCTGGTTTTTAAACTCAGTTTTCGCGCGGTGGGGGTTCAAACATTCCGCATTTAGCAACAAATCTGAATTACTACATTGTTTTCAGATTGAGCATTATCAATCTTCAGTAATTGTGGTGGAACATTCGACATATGAGTGCAATCTAGAAGTTTTTAAACTGCAAACTAATCGGCATTTAACTTTGGATAAGAATTAGAAGTACATAGCAGCTCTTTTGACATATCCAGGTTTTAAATCTTGTGCAGCACATCAGTGTCAATAACCTGTAGATTATCGTATAAACTGTCCTATTTTCAAACAGAAGTAGCACGTGGCACCAGCAGGCTTACTGAGAAATACATAAAATTATTACTATGTTCCTGTAAAGAAATCAGCTAAACCTGTGGATGTCAGCTTAAAATTGGTTGTCGGGATTTGTCTGACGAAATTATGCTTTTCAAATCACTGACTATTACAATGTACTGTTGTGTATCTCAAATTTATAAATGTGTATACTTTTCCGCATGCGGCTACTTATGGCTGCTTAAAATCCGCATCAAATTAAATAGCGCAGTAGTCTTTTTGATGCCCATTCTTAATGCCAACGAAAACATTTTGACGAAAAGCCAGGTGGGTGTTTTTACGTGTCATTTCGTGTTGGTTAAACTCAAAGCGTGACGTGAAGAACCTGTCGAATTTTAAAAGCAAACTATCAAACTCCGATATTTAAAATCAAATTTATGCGCTTCGTAAAATGACTTCTGGGGCCGTTAGGGTGCTTATTAGTTACGTGTTCTTTCGTTCTGATTGTGTGTTACCGCTTTTATCATGGTAGTACTGAATGCTACATCAACGAAAAACTTGGGCTCGTCCTAGATTAACCGTAAATATCTGATTCCATTACCTATAAAATAGACGAAAATTTTAAAATTATTTCATGCATTATAATTAGATTCGTTTATTCTGGAGAAAATCTTCCCGCTGATACAGCGTTTGTGTCAACGTTTCGCAGACAAACAATGGTAGGACGTTACGCAAAATACCGCCCGACTTTTGGAGGTCAGAATAAATTAAGTATCATTCGCTAAAAATTAGGCAATGCCTTCCATAAGTAGTATTCAGTGAACAGTAGGGATCTGCGATACCTTGTTACTGGGCAACAGTAGCAGTCGCTACATCTGTGGCCACCGTCTACAAAAGTCCTGCGTAAACTCTCGTTGAGATATTTTACAGAGATTAGTGGAGATGCTGTCGTCTTTCACGCGAATTGCCGAACATGCAGCAGCAATTCTGATGAAGGACGCTAAATCTCAGGTCGCAGCTCATGCGGCGGGACCTGGTCACATCTTTACCTTTGATGAGGCCAAAATTCTCACAAGGGCTGTCAACTGCTCAAGTCTTGTTTTTCCTGGCCCTCAGTCGATTATTAAGCACAGCGAACTTACGGTTCCATATTCTGTGCTGAGATTTTGCCTAGGCAGAGTAATTCGCCACGCTTAGAGGACGCGGGTGGTAAAGGTTCCAGTGTCACATTGCCAAGTCATCATCCCGCCAAGAAGCGAGAACGGTGAGGACATTTTGACTAGTAGCGACTCGGACGCGGACTAACGAGCATGCATTGCATCAAGTATGACCACCAGCGATGAATGCAGGATCTGCTAATTGGAATAGTCACCAGACTGAATGGCAGCTGCGTCCAGTAAATACTGCCTTCTTTGCACCTGCCTCACGCTTATCTACGAATGTCTCTGATGATGGGTTCCAGCTGGAATCCGAAACGCCCGGTCAATAAACTCCATCTTCCATCGATCCCATCTTCTAGACTTCACTTTCTGTACATGTTTTACGGGGGAGATGCAGTCATAGTGCCGTATAGCTGCTGAAACTTATAATATTTAAGATTTTATTAACGAAGAATGCATTTTTGTTTAAAGATGAAGATGAATGATGTTCTATATCTACTCTTCTGAGTTGTACCTGGTGACAAACTGTGTCGGCGGCTTCTTTAATACCGTGGTTGTGTTACTCTCTCTCTTTTCGAGGTAATATGCTCATCAAGCTACCTCATTTGTGTGTTCAAAGAGCTTTTAGCGATGAGAAAGGCATGGTGCAGCTCTCTTGTTTGTTGAAGTTCTGTTATGTGATTCAAGGCTTTAGAATAAAGTGTTTGCAAGGCTATGTTTGTAAGACAGAGATTGCGTGCTACTGAATTGTATCATTTGCTTTTTTTGTTGACTTGTTTGAATGCTTACGTAACGTTAACCGTAACATCTTAAAATTGCTCAATTTGACTCGTTTTAAGAAGATCTGCACTGTCATCGACTTGTCAAGCTCAGAATTTTAGTTGATTTTTGGTTGCGATCAGGTATTCTGTCCGTTTAAGGATTGCTTTACCGATCAAGCCTTTTAGAGTCGAGCCAAAGGGAGCACAGTTAATGTGTTTTTATATGCTTTCACCAATGACGAAATAGCTTTTGGGTCATTTACGTTGGAAGCTCGAGTAGTAGGTCAGGTTCGAAATTTAAGGGCTTTTTTCCTTTCCTCGTGGTTGATTCCCACGGAATTAACGTAGAGAGTAAAATGACATCAGGGGATTCCATGGATTCAGGATGTTAGGCGTTTGATGCGTTCAGCTGGCCTCCCAGTAACCTGCCAGTAGTATTCACAACTACGTCCTCATACAACTAGGACAGTTTGCCTTCAGATTTGTACTTTGGACTGTAAAATAACATACTTTATCATGAATGTAAACCCAATGCGGGGTATGGCCATGCGATAGTTAATTAATATATATCACTGTAAGCTTAGCATTTAAAGTTATTTTATAGAAGCCAGCAATCTCCTAAGAGGATGATGACCTAGTGTGACTCATTCACAACTTGCTCTATTAGTTCCACGTCTCACACGATACAATTATTGTTTTCTTTTACATAAATTCGAAACCACACACACGATACTTGCACTTACTCGTACTTTGCATCACCTTCATATATTTGCACCATACATATATTATGCTCTCAGACAATCCGATTAAGCTGTTTTGTTTAGCCTTTTTCCAAGATACCTAATTCTTTCTCTTGCCAATGACATGCGTGCCCTTGTCCAATAACTTCTGTTTGATTTTGAACACTCTACCCTGCGCAGTGTGCAGTTTTAGCCATGTCCCTGGAGCTGAAATATATTGTTCCTCGGTAAATTTCCCTCAGTTACTGCTTATTCAAGTATGATATAGTTCCTCCGAGCGGTTACACGGCTAAGCTGAAATGTTTACTTATTTCCTGATACATTCAAAAGGACGCTACGCATCGAGCTTGTACTCATCTAAAATTCTGCAAACAATTGATCAGTTCGTTTACCTTCCTTCAGCTTTAAATCAATCTGTCAATTTGCTGGAGGGAAATAATCCTTCTGGTTTTCTTGCTCAATGTACATCTCCGCTCGATCCAAAACTAATTTTAGAAGGTAGGTTCAGGTAAAAATTTTACTTTTTACTGATAAACGTGGTAAGACCAACAAAATTTACAAACTGCGTGGAATCGTACGGTTATCATACCGTAATACTTTGAGAATATATGCTGAAAGTGAACTGAAAAGCACCCATGTAAGGGTGGAAGAACCCTAGGACAGCATTTATGTCAACGTCCAGCCATAATCGACCACCTAGACGAAGAAGATAGCAGAGAATTTGAGACGTACAGTAGCTGTCGTAACTCATGAAATCTTATGGATTTCATGAGTTACCGCCCGTTACGCGAAATTAGCGTATGCTGCGTCCCCGAAAGTTTTACATCAATAAAGAATCAATCTGAAGGAAAAATAAGGCTTATTTTGGTTTAGAAAATTAATAGTACATTGTCAAGAAATACTAATTATTTTATAAACTGTAAAGATTATGAAAATATTAACAATCAACCTAGTTGAGTAAACTGAATTTTTAAATTTATAGGAAGCCTGTCCGTGCAATTAAACGACTGAATAAGGCAGAAAAAGTAGAACTAATTTTGAGAATAGTCTTTTTCAGAGATTTGCACATACATATTCATCTAGATTAAGCGTAAACGTAAAGTATGACCGTCACCAAGACGCCTTACATGCGAGTGTATATTCCAACACCATTTCACGATAATTGGCAGTTTTCTGCCGTTTGTATATTATCTTAGATGCCTCTAACCAAGGAAAGCAGATTTTTGCCTGATTGCACCGATAGGAACGTCACAGGAGCATAATATTTCATAAGCTCACATGTTCACAGGCAGGGTACTGACTAATAAATTTAAATAGAATCGTCAGATGCAATCGTAAACTTACCATTTTCTGTATATAAAGAAGACTTTTCTACTGTTAAATTTCATTATAACTATAACGATAAGTTTCAGATACTCTTTGAAAATGGGGTATTGCAGTCCATTGCGTGAAAACACGAAGAAATACAAAAACGAAGGCATACCACAATCAAAGCCTTGCTGAAGCTCCTATCCGGTGCGTGCACAACCCTTAATCTATACTTCTCAATGAAACCTGGATCAAGCCATTTCTCTTTTGTGTCCCCAACCAGCTAGAGCTAAAAACGGAGTTTACTAACTTCTTAATCCAAACCCACGACTTTTGGCCAATTTTCATAGATATCTCTTTTTAAGAACGTAGCAGTCACCAAAGCAGTCAAATTCCTTCTCTCAACACGACCGGCTCAAGGAATGGTAAGTAAGGTGCATCTTGGGCATAAAGTTACTATTTGACAACCCCCTCTGTAGAAACATGAATGGAGTCCTATGATATCATCCGTGTTCCCCATTTTTGGCGAATAGAGGCATGGGCAGGGTGGATATTTACTAGCTTTGTCCCCAGGTAAACGACCTGGACCGTCTACTGATTAAGCCCGACGACCGTTTTCGACTTAGCGTAGAAGATGCGATCCAAGCAATCCACCAATTTTTTTGATTGAAGCGTAATTGACTGCAGAGCTTGACACAAAGGCAGAGCGAGGTCTGCACGAATGATAGCATTGAAGGAGAGTTTGTGAATGCCGAATGGATTTCCTACCAGAATGGATACTCTGAATGATTGAGTGCTAAGAACCCCACCGAAAGAGCCCTAAAGCCCCCGGTGCTGACAACAGGCACAAAAATGTGTTGTACCAGGGTCCTGTATTAAGCACGCACACCGAAGGAACATTTTAGCGCTTAATTAAAGCTGTCTGCAGTAATAAATCTTGGTTTCCTCTATACTCCCGGAAGAAAAAAATAAAATATACTGCTAGCGAGCGTACTGTCAAATTAGAAGCTGTTAAAGTCAAGTAATAGTTTAACGTTAATCTTCATCTGCTTGGCATTTCCTACTTCAAATCGAAGGAGTAGGTTAATGCATGCATGACGGAGGATAATTGGCTCCGCAACTCGAGCCGAGAAGCCTACCGTCACCACTGCGAGTGCTATGTATGCTGAGAATGTATGGACATTGTTGCAACTAATGCATGCATTAACCGTAGCTGGGCTGGTTCACGTAGTATTGAGCAAATTTTTGAAATGTATTTTTGACTGGAAATGCTAGCTTTGATGAGTGTGTAATGCGGATTATTCTGCTGCAAGAAATTTCAATTTACGTCGGCTTCTGAAAGAGCTTTTGCGGTCGTTTGCACTCAGTTCAATATAAATTCTTATATGGCAAGATTATTTCACATTAATATCTTTTAATACCATTTTTTATTACCTTTAATACATTCCGTAGAAAAAATATGCAAATTCTTCCATCTTGCAGTTAGTTGTTAGCAAGGAACGTCTTTTCGAAATCTTACACTTGAAGAAAGATTATGATTGGTTTATAAAGGGCGGATTTTCAAACCGATAATTTTTTTATTAATAGAGCATTCATCTTTACTTTTTACGAAATAACTAACATGGTCAACATTCGTGGCAATATTTAAGGGTGCGATATGATTTTGTTAATAACGTAGACAAAGATATGGTTTTCTTTATATGGAAATTACACAGCATTTAGGATAAATTGAAACCGCAGATCCGGCTAACTCTTGTTTGGCGACTAAAGAGAGATTTTTAAAACCAAAACCTAAATTATTCTTGAGTCTATCTTAGCAAAAAGATCTAGTTTTTAAACACATGGGTACATAAAAGTTTATTTTTGTGCGTGTTTTGGAAAAAAATTTTTGTATTTATAAAAGCCTTAAGAAGCAATACGGAACTATTGTCACTATCAAATCGTAACGTCACTCAACATCTCCCTGAACTAAAAAGCGAGGAAGAATGACTAAAAATGGCAGGAAAACGCATCCAAATAGCGGCTTACCTCAGTAAGGCGAACGAAAATGTCATTCTATTTAGTAGAAGCAAAATACCCGATTCATCAATATTCATCATGTCTAATCTCTACTTTCTGCAGGAAACATCTTCTCAGAGAAAACAGTTTGAAATTTTGATTAGCAACGATTAAGTCAAAGGGCTCTTGATTTCTGATGTAACCCCCCACCCTCTGTAAGGTTAAAGTTACGTTAACAAATACTGTCTGCACTATTAATATTTATAATCCCGAATGTCTGCTTTCTAAACGAATTTTAATACCGCTAGCCTTGCTCTAAATGCCTGGGAGGACACCTTTACCTCAAAACTGACCCTGCAATTAACCATCAACCTAAACGATACCCTAAAACTGTCCCTAAACTCATCATTAGATTTTTGCTTTCCATTTCTAGGTCCCATTCATGAAATATGTGTTCATTGAGACCACGTTAAACATAGCTTACCTACGATAAAGACGCAGCACACCGATGGTAAACTTTAAGTTGGTTGGTCGGTTGGTTAAGTTGGTTGGTGGTTGGTTGGTTGGTTGGTTGGTTAAGTTGGTTGGTTCGTTGGTTGAGACCATATTCAACTTTTATTTGCTGCATCGAATAAAGCTAAGTATAGGGTAGTTGGCTTGGTTATAAGAATTCCTATTGATGTTTACCTCTACTGAAAAAGATAATATTTGTCTAAAAAACGAATTTTGACGAAAATAATAAATTAAAACGCTAGTACTGAGTTAAAAAACCCACCACCCGGACTGTCTATTTGCTTATTTACTCGCATATAATAATGATAGGATAACTGGGTTGGTCATACGAATACTGATTTATGTCTACCCCTACAACAAAAGATGGTAGTGGCGTAAACACCAAGACTTCACGAAAATTACAAGGCAGATTCTAGTACTCAGCTACAGCGGTGACCACCAACCAGCCATAACAGCGATTAAGAAAGGGACATGGGACATATTGCAGCAAATCGAAAGACAATTTTACACTCTAAAAGTGTCCCCGACAGCTGCTTAGACCGATAAACTAACCCTGAAATTTCGTCACGACCCGTAAGTGCCTAAATCACGAGTTGGCGAAAAATTTTAACCTCATCAAATTCAGTGGAGGTTGAACATGGGTATGTCGGTCATATTTGGTGTCACGTAGCTGTCCCACCGTCAGAAATTCACCTGACCTACCCAAAACAGCCTGAAGGAAAAGGCAAGTAAGTGCTGCGTGATCAGACTGCAAATCGGCCCAAATTCCACTTCGATTTTAGACGTCTACTGCGCTATTGACCTCACTTAATTTATGTTCAGTGTCTTGTGTAATCCCCACGTCCGTAAGCTTTGCATTTTCTAGAAGAATACTGACTGCGATGCCAGTATGCAGGAATTCTCATGTCTACCTGCTGCATGAAATATCCTTTCCAAGTAAACAATAGACATTTCCCTCAGATATGCGAGTAAGAAGAAGTATAACTTTGTTGACAGAAAACATTTCGGAGTCTTTTTCAGCCAATTTATGCTTTGTTGTGCAAATAACGAATACATAAATCAGCAACTCGCGTTTAACTTATGAAACCTGTTTTCATGGGATATATTTCTTGCAGTAGCCTTACATTGTAAATAAGTATTCAATGTGAGCTCTTGGGTCTCTTTACTTGATTACAGCGAGCAGTAATTTGGTCTCTTCGGTGCTGCTTTTAATGATATCATTAAGGATATCTAATGATAGAAGGCATGAAATGTCATTTATCACTAAAAGATCAGAACTCCTGGAAATGAAGACAACCGGGAAACTTAGCGAAGAAGGGGCGCTAAAGGTTTGTATGAATTTTTCGACTAGACTGTGTCAGAGTACTGGCCGAGGGTGGGAGGGGTGTGGAAGAGAAAGTTGGGCTAATTGTCCCAGACTATGGCTTTAGCTCCTTACCATAAAACGTAAGCAAGCTTTGAAATTGTCGCGGCGCACTGTCAGCTATTGTTGGTGAGAGTTGAACTCTATTACCTCCTTCTTAATGTGCCAGTTACAGCAATTTTTGTTGACGATGGGCTTGACGTCAAATTAGAGAGCAGAGCCTGTATGGCAAATGTAGACGTGGCCTCAGCCCTGTGAGCCACTATAATCTAGTCCTTTATACAGTCGTCTCGGGCCACTTTTTTCATTGGAACATAGTGGTGTGCGAAGTGGGAGTGAAGAAGATGCTGCGTAAGTTTGTTTCCCTGTACTGAACATTCCACGCAAATCATCACCTCGCGCACCTAGTGTGACAGTAGGGAACTTAGTATCTGGCTACAGTCGACATTTCAAAGCTAAAGCACTACCCGAGCTAAAAAATAAGCGGGCTCTGTCATTATGGCAAGCGCTGAAATCGAACAAACAAATTGTGCGGGAAAAATTCTATTGCGCATTACGATTGGAGCAGTTTTAGAAATACAAACGGCTGAGCCTTCATAGACGTTTTCGTCGCCGATGTGACAAGGATGTTGTCATCAATCTCAACGTTAATGTTGAAACATTGGTCGCATTGTCCGTGTTTATGTGGCTTTCGTGGACAATAGTGAATCGATTACAACTCAACATGCCATTTCCTTTTATAACTGCAGGATAAATATTTCATTGTCAGATACCTCCTTCTCCCCTCTCCCTTCTCGAGCCCCCGACGAACTACTCTGGAGACCCTCAACTTTTGCCGCATCTTTACTTGACTTTTAAGCTTTGCTACTAAATTTTCACTTGTATTACTGTACAGGCCTGCGAGGGACGAATCCAAAACGCACACTTGTAAGGACGCCTTGGTCCTAGTGGTCACTGCACGCATGGGTGTTCGCACTGTCTTTTGATTCTTCCCCTACTCTCGAGGGGCTAGTTGGGGTGCTATGTTACGCACATCCAACGGCCGCTATACAGGAAGATGGAATCATGTATCGTTTTCGCGCCAGCCTTTCCAGACTAAACGGTCACACTGCGGGTGACATTTGGGAGTTATTATGTGCTTGGCTTGATGTGAAGCAGTTGCAGCATAACCACGAGCCAATGTCCAACCATGGTGTGGGATTCAGGTGAACCAGCAAAATAGACTTGAGTTGTGTATGAGTGTACTTAAATCTTTCACTTTCTAGTATACTATGCAATTCTTCTTGGAGTGGACAAATCGACAAGTTATAAGTTTCACTGTCGTTTGCGCTCAAAATGAGATCATTTTGGAAAAGTCATTTCTCGATCAACTGTTGGATCTTCATACAAATCATGACATGTTATTTATGAATAAAAGAGCAGAAGTCATATGCATAATGTCCCTGATGGTACCGATGACTTGGAAAATGGGATAAGGTACGCAGGGAATCTGTGTGAATTCGTTGTCAGACTGCTGACATGCTCCAAGTTTTTAAAATCAGCAAGTGTGGAAAGTATGATCGTGAATCACCCTCAAGAGGATCGAGGTGGCACTGTCATCATTAAGCATAAGGATTCAGTGAAGAGATAATGACATTTAAGCTCTCTTTTATGATAGCCAGCACCGGAAAAACATCGACCGAATTATCTATTGAGTGACCGCGAGACACTCCGTGATCCGGCGTCACCGAATGCAGGCGGCGCCAGCAGCAGTTTTTAACTGGTCAGCCAAACCGATCCATGTGGATGCATAAACCACTTTTAGAGGCCGTAGGGTTTTAATGGTCCAAGGTGAACCCAACATGGTAGTACGCACCTCCTGCCACGCAGCGCTACGGCGACGAAACTGATACATAGCTCATTGCTAAATACCTCTTTCCCCTCTCCACCTCTCTCTCTCTTAGTGCCTAGTCTATGACCACGACATCTGAACGCGCTCAACCCTCTCCCCCATATTTACTGTTCATGTACCGTTAAAACATTTGCCACTGTACTCTCGCTTATATTATTTTACAGGCCTGATAATGCATTATCCAAAACTTACGTCTGTCTACTATGTCTTCCTGTGTGTTTAAATAGGCATTGTGGCTGGACGTAAACAATCCAATTTGTAGGATGGCAATTAACCGTTACTTCACGTCCGAAGATTTCCGACGGCCTATCTGTCACCTATCTGACAATAAGTTTGTCATTTTTATCAACGTTAAGGCTCAAACTTTCGGTATTGGCCGCATTCAAGCGGTCGTCATTGATAACGGTGATTGGTTCTCAAGTCAACACGCAGCACCTGTTATAGAGCATGGCCTGCCTCCAACTTCCCCCACTCCATATGCACTGCAGAGGCAGCTTTGTAGCTACTTAGCCTGCCAAACGTTTCTGTTCATTGGCCTGATAATGAATCATCCGAAACGTGCGTTTGCCTCCAACCTCACCCACTCGATATGCACTGACCAGGCAGATTTGTGGCTAGCTGTCTGAAGGAGGGGGGTTGCATGAGACGTTCCGTCGTCTCACTTTTTCAAGTCCAGTCGTCAGTCAACTGAGTCTGTAGTTCTGTCGTTAGCGTCCCAATCGATAAGCCAGTGGCCTCTATATGGGTCACGAAAACGAGATTGAACGCTTTTAGCGCAAAATTGGCAGAGTTTAATGTAACGCCGTAAATGCCAGTAGGTTGCCTTACGCTAAATACCAGTGGAAATCCATTCCGGTGTCCTAAGTTAAACTATGTACTCAACTCTGGCATTAACCCTCTTAACGTTACAATTAGCCCTCCTACTCCCCACTCTACCCCACCCTGGAATTTATTACAAGGTCAGCTGTAATACAGGGTCATGATTCATCCGTAACCTACCAGAGCAATTTTCAAAAGATCAACCTCATGCTTAGTATGGAGAAAATCCGTAACTGTTTTCAATGTTTATTAATTTAGAACTCCCTAGTACATCATTAATAAATCTCGGAAAGTTCGAATTTCATTCCTTAAACAAAGATGAATGGATGAATGCGCAAGGTTAAGAACATTTACAGATCAGAATGTCTATTTAACCACACGCATTATAGTTAGAAGTACCTGCATTCGTTGCTGGGGCTCGTAAGTGAGGGGGCTAGGGTGTTTAGCTCGCAGTCGAGTCAGAAATGGCAGTGATTTTGTCCGTCATATTGGATGCGTGTAGTGGTAAACACGATAACCTAACGGCCTCGAAACAACAGGCCTGCGTATGTCGGAAGGTGGTATAGGGATTTATTGGCCCGAGAACTTACTGGTTGCTCCACGACTGATGAAAAGGCTAGAGAAACTACCTCTTGGAGATCGAAGAAAGAGATGTTAGCGAGACGCAGCTTGAAATTATTCCAAAATATCTCCACCGTCCTCAATGTATTCACCGGCGACCGATGCACGCAAACGCTCTGCGTGAATGTGCACGAGGTTCTCCCTGGCATAGACAGGGTTTGGCTGTCAGAGGAAGTCCTTCGGTACTCTACGTTAAAACATCAATGAAGGACCTGCGTTTAGAGGCTAAAGTTTTATAGAATTGTACAGTAAAGAATTTTGTTAATCAAGCAAAGGAAAATCTTAAAGGGAGACACTCTTTCACACTCTCCATGTATTTTGGTCACTTTTGAATGCCTGTTATTACTATGGACCTGGTTTCGATTTCGCAGACGCAGTAGAGTGCATTTTTTCGAGGTGAAAGCGAGGAGCCCTCTTTCGCGTCCATCCAAACCAGTGTGAGTATCCCACCTCTCAATTTTCACTTCGTCTGACGATGGGTTAGTGTAAAATCTGGAAATTTTACGGGTAGAATTATCTATTCCGAATAGCTTGCTGCTTTTATTAAATCACTTCGGAATGCATACAACTTCAGTTATTCAGCATACATATTCCAAAGCTCGAATGACAGTTCCAACGAGATCCACCATGTGCCCCAATGGAATGTGGCGCAGAAAACGCGACCTAAACGTGAAATAGGGAATGCTGAGAGTAGACATGCGTTGCATCTAACGCACTCTCTCTCCCTCCCCTACCTGCATCTGGTAGCAGGAAGCTCCAAGTTTTTAAAATCAGAAAGCGCTGAAAGTATGATCGCGAATCACCCTCAAGAGGGTCGAGGTAGCACTGTCATCATTAAGCATAAGGATTCAGTGAAGAGATAATGCCCTTTTAGTTCTCGGATAATAGCCACCACCGGAAAAACAGCGACCAAATTATCTATTGAGTGACCGCGAGACACTCCGTGATCCGGCGTCACTGAATGCAGGCGGCGCCAGCAGCAGTTTTTAACTGGTTAGCCAAACCCATCCGTGTGGATGCATAAACCACTTTTAGAGGCCGAAGGGTTTGCATGGTCCAAGGTGAACCCGACATGTTAGTACGCACCTACTGCCACGCAGCGCTACGGCGACGAAACTGATACATAGCTCATTGCTAAATAACTCTTTCCCTTCTCCACCTCTCTCTCTCTCTCTCTTAGTGCCTAGTCTATGACCATGACATCTGAACGTGCTCAACCCTCTCCCCCATATTTACTGTTCATGTACCCTTAAAACCTTTGCCACTCTACTCTCGCTTATATTCTTTTACAGGCCTGATAATGCATTATCCAAAACTTAAATTTGTCTAGTATGTCATCACTGTCAAGGATGTCCGAATGCCGCATAAGATTTTGCTCTGACAATCATTTTTCCCCTACCCCTCACGTTAAGGTTCACACTGTTGGCATTTGCCCTGTTTAAGCGGCTGGAAGTGAACAATCGAATTCCGCAGCATTCATACTGATCGTGGGCTCGATGTCTTATTTAAGATAACCGAGGTGTTGAACATCAATTTTAAAATTATATTGAACGACTACGGAACTGGCAAGTCAAGAATGTTGGAGGCAGGAGAGGTCACAGATGGGTGGGATGGCCAATGCCGCTCCAAAGCATGCCATCACACCTGCCTCGGATCACAGAGTGGGAGTGCCGTAAAAGCCACAATAGAAAGGAGCCATTGTAACCTGACTCTCTGTCCACCAGTCAGCCATTCCTCACAAACATGCACTGGGCACAGCACAGTTCCAATTATCGGTGGTCATGGTGGTGGTAGTGTAGGCGAAGGCGGGGGTGGTTGCGGTGGTGGAGGTAACAGGCGATGAGTAGAGGGATGGGGTCTCTATGATGGTGGGAGTAATGGAATTGATGCCAGAAGTGAGGGTGGGGGGAAGATCCGCATTGTTAAGACACTGGAATCCTTCAACAGCTACAAGTTGCAAAGAAACCGAGTCTAATTCTCCTTGTTTGAGATAGACGAGTCTTCGAAGAGGATCTGTTGAACCGTGTCAGGATTAATCCCAATGTCCTTTGCAGTTACATAAGGCAGAGCACGCGAAACAAGGATCCAATCCCACTATCGAGGACTGTCGAGTGCGTGGAAATCTCAGAGGACAGAGATAAGGCTGAAGATCTTTCTTAGTTCTTCCGGTCCGTCGTGACAACAGAACCTGAATTTTCCCACCCACTTGTGAAGACGAGGTAATGTCTACTATGGAAACAGTCCACTTCACCGAAAAAGTCATTCAGGAAGAGTTGCTAAACCTGAAAGAGTCGACCTCTCCAGGCCAAGATGCAATCCCGGTCAAGCTGTTGAAGCAGGTAGCTTCTGAACTGGTCAAACCGCTAGCCTTACTCTTCCAGGCGTCGTTTGCTACTGGGTTGTCTACCCTCCGATTGGAAGACCACAACCATCACTCCGCTATTTCAAGAATGGAAACCGAGCGTCTGCGAATAACTACAGACCGGTGAGCCTTAACTCCATCTGTTGTAAAATCATGGAGAAAATAATCAAGAAATTGTTGATGCAGTTCCTCGAGCAGAATCACCTCCTCTCCGATGCCAACACGGCTTTCGCAGTCGTAGGTCTTGTCTTACAAGCCTACTCTTCTTACTTGAACGCTGGAACAAAGTACGCGACGGTGGAAAAATGGTGCATGCAATCTACATCAGCTTCCAAAAAACCTTCGAACGCGTTCCACACGAACGTCTCCTGCATAAACTGCGCAACGTAGGAGTTCATGGAAGCCTCCTTGTATGGATCCAGAACTTTTTCATTGTATGGTCCCAAAGAGTACAAATCGGACGCCAGCAGTCCTCAGAAGTAATCGTGGTGAGTAGTGTGCAACAGGGCTGAGATTTGGGCCCCATATTATTCCGTGTTTTCATCAATGACTGCGTCAGGGACCTTGAATGTGATATCCTTCTGTTCGCTGATGACATAACACTATGTGAAGTTGTTGACGATACGACAGACGAAGACCATACGCAACTGAACTTGAATAGGCTCGAGGATTTTCAAAGCGCTGGCTTACGCCGTTCAATATTAGTAAGTGCAATTTTCTTGAAATATGCCGCTGTGGAGCCTCCAGCTCGAGAACTTACTTTCTTAACGGTACACCGTTGCAAACAGTTGACAGTCAGAACTGCTTGAGTGTGTGGATTACACCAGTGCAACCAGTTGACAGTTATAAGGGATTACATCGTCACTCAAACCATCACTGAACTGCACGAAAGTGGCCAAGTCAGTCATGTCTGTATTGCAACTCATCAGGCGTGTCTTTATGGGATTGGACAAAGACAATTTCTCCAAAATATTTGGAAGCTTCTGGCGACCGCTCCTAGAATATGCCATACAGGCATGAGGATCTTGGACTCAGGAAAGATCCGGAGGCGAGCGACAAAATGAATAAGTGCCTGCGAACGTTAACCTATGAAAGCAGAATAGCGAACCCTCAACCTATTTCCTCTTTTCTACAGGCAACTACGAGGGAGATCTCGTACTAACCTTTCGCATTATGAATGGCCTTGACTGCTGCTTTATTCCCAATGATTTCTTCACTCTGATTAACATGCCCACCTTGCGAGGTCACCCTTTAAAACTACGCACAAGGTAAAGCGAAGGGTCGATGGACGCAAGTACCTCTTCAGTAACAGTGGTTGCAGCGTGGAACGCTCTGCCCGCGGATGTTGTTCTCTCTACCACCGTGAATTCCTTTAAGCGCAAACTCGATGCTTATCAAACCTTCTAGTTCAATTGCATGTAATTATACTACTCACGATACTTGAGTAGTCAATTTAATGTATGTTGTCGACTAGCCGACGGCTGCTTGTTTTCCCATGTCATTATCGAAACGTCTTTTCAATTTTCCTTATGTATCGATGTTTTCTTAGCCACTTTGCAACCAACAGGGAGCGCAAAGGCGTTCGCCTATCTTTCCCTTAATAAAACTGAACTGAAATTCAAATAGACTTCATAGAAATATGCATAAAAATTTACTTTATTTTACTTGGGGCCTTATTGTTACAACAAGACTGGATTTCGCAGTGCAACTGCTGAACCGGGCCATCGTGAACCCGAAACTGTTTTACTGCTACCTCGGACAGAGTACACGGAACAAGGTTCCGATACCCCTGCTGAGGACCACCGAGGGTATAGACCTTACTGAAGACAGTGCGAAGGCTGATCATCTTTCGGAATTTTTCCAGTCTGTTTTCACAAAGGAAACGAGATACGATTACCCCACCGATGGCTTTGAAATGGATACAATAGTCGAGACTGTTCATTTCACCGAGACTATTGTCCTCAAGGAACCTTTGGGGTTAAAGGAATCTAAGTCACCGGGTCCCGATGAAGTACCTGCAAAGCTGTTGAAAGAGCTCACGAGAGAATGGCAAAAACCACTCTCTACGCTTTTCCAAACATCCTTCCAGACCGGAAGTCTACCAGTTGACCGGAAATCCACATGGATTACGCCGCTCTATATGGGTGGAAGCCGGGTCTCTGCAAATAATTATCGAACGGTCAACCTAACTTCAGTTTGCTGCAAAATCATGGAAAAATTAATTAAGCAACAACTAATGCAGTTCCTAGAACATCACCAACTGCTTTCCATGGTCTAGCACGGTTTCCATAAAGATAGGTCCTGCGTCACAAATTTGCTCTTCTGTTTAGAACATTGGCCTGATGCGGTCGAAATACGGTGCACGCAGTCTATATCGACTTCAAAAAGGCTTTTGATAGCGTGCCGCACCACCGCCTTCTTTATAAACTCAACCGCATAGGACTGAGAGGTAGACTTCTGACATGGATATAAAACTTCTTAACTGGCCGCTCAAAAACTGTCTATATCAGTGACAAACAGTCAACCAAGGTTGGGGTTGAGAGTGGTGTTCCCCAAGGCTCTGTGCTCGGCACTATTTTGTTCATTGTCTACATCAACGATTGTGCCAACCAACTGAACTGCGATATTTCCATGTTTGCCGATGATCTCAAACTTTGGCGCGTCATTCAAACTGCGGCTGATGAAGAGAACTTGCAGGCAAACTTAAATCGACTCCAGAAATGGTCAAATGACTGGCTCTTGCCGTTTAATGAGAGCAAGTGCAACATCATGCGAGTCGGGAAAAGCAATCTTCGAACCGTACGGTTTAACCGTCTGAATGGCATTCCATTGAAAGAAGTGGATGCCCAAAAGGACCTGGGAGTCTGGATCACACCCTCGCTTAAACCCTCCCTACATTGCGCAAAGGTAGCGAAGTTCGCCGTATCGATTCTGTACCTCGTTAAACGAGCTTTTGCAGCTTTCACTACCGAATGCTTCGCTCAAGTCTTCGGAACATTCGTGCGGCCGCAGATGGAATCCGCTATCCAAGCTTGGAGACCCTGGGCGGTGAAGGACATCAAGATCCTAGGAAAGGTCCAAATGCGAACAGCCAAACTTGTCCTTGGGCATGGCTCACAGCCTTATGTAACACGGCTGTCGAATCTCAATATCTTTCCATTGCACTATAGACAGCTTCGTGGAGACCTGATACTAATATTCCGCATACTACGCGTCCAGGACTGTTGTCTCGTCCCAGGTGATTTCTTCGAGTTAGCAACAACAACGAAACTTGAGAGGTCATCCTCTCAAATTACGTGTGACTGGAGCAAGGCTAGACAGGCGGAAGTACTTCTTCTCCAAAAGAGTATTTGAAGCTTGGAATAATCTTCCTCTGGATGTTGTTATGTCGGACTCCTTGGAGGTTTTTAAGCGAAAGTTAGATTGATATAATGGTGCGAGCTACAACATGAACTGAAAGCTGCAAGAGTGACGTCAGAAAAAAAGGTATTTAGGATACTATTAGCTGTATTTGAGTAACATTTCTTTGTTTGTTATTTTCGTTCGAGGGCTTGCACTCTCCCATAATTCCCATGCTGAGGTCCCCGAGGTCTTCGCTGCTTAATTAGCTGCATACATTGGTGACACCGTGATAGTTCGCATCAGCTGGACCTGGCGGCCATCGTCTATGCGGTGTATGAACGTTCTCCCTTGGTTCTAACCGCAACGGACTCTGCAATCAGCAAGGGAGCATCTGGCTGCACCTTCCGCACTTTGGTGCTGATTCATATGACCTCCGCGATGCCCCCCGTTGGACACCCTCCCCAAAGGCGACAGTTTTTTTCTCCTTAATATCACTGGGAGTTTTTTTCACTGTCTGCTCTTTTTCAACTATGTTCCAGCCAATTTGCTCATATCAATTGGCCTCGCAAACATATCGAGATACTATATTTGTTGATACCACATCTCGCATGTACAAATAGGGAATTCAAAGGTGACTCACCTACATCTTCCTCTTATATACTGATACTTAGTTGGCTGTAAATTACATTTCCTACAACTTTTTATCTAAGGAAAGAGGAAATTTCCGTTTTTAAAACAGGTTCAATTGTCAAGTAATTTGAACCCCACGTGCATTCAGAGTTTCCCAAACTATATGCCCTAAACTTTCCACTCTAAGGAAAAGTAAACATTCGTCTGCGCCACGAGAAAGACGTCAGATAGTGTCCATATAACTCTGTAATGCATGTGGATCATGCTGTATACTCTATAATTAACATAAATAAGTATTTAAATACGATGCTTTAGAAAGAGCATTCAATATTCTTAAAGTCTCACAATCAGAAACTTTTTTAATATAATGGACACCCTTTCTTCAAGTGCCTATGTCGGAAGAAGGCGTAATGTCCTTTAACAAAAATCGTGCAAGAAATAATTATTTTGTGGATGTATTCTATAAGATATATTGGAATTTATACGTGTATTGAAAATAAAGGCGAAAGGGGTTAACTAATGGAGCATTCATTTTTCAGAAGACCCCTTGATGGGCATGCGTTGGACTTCGATAAATTCTCATCAGTACAGTACAGTACGGGTTCAAGTTAAAACACGTGAGTAATCATGTTCTTTTCATACAAATTGGGTTTTGTATAGGTGCAAGGGCGGGTAATGAAAGATGGCAGTGAGGGTTATGTGGAGAGGGCGTGCGGAGGAGTGCATGCAGTTTTAGCGACCGTTGGCCATGGAAAGTGCGAAGCCTGCAGGTAGTCCTTCTGTGCGCACAAGACTGACTTCTTCAACCTGATGGCGGCCGCTCCAGCTGTTGCTAGCAGGCACTGAGCCAATGACCTGTGGTACTTTGTTGGAAGCTTACTAAACAAACGGAAGGCTTCGTTGGGGTCCACACGATGCTTGATTTCAACAAAGTATGCGAGAATAACTCCGCCTATGCTCTTACTTTCGCCGTTTCGCAGCCGTGCCAGGGGGTGTTCCCTTATGCTTTGCCGACTCCGGGGTCCAATATAACATACTCAAGAAAAAATAAAATGCACAGGAAGGTGGTCTGAGCTGGCAACCTATGCTTGCGTTCTCCGAGTAAATATGGGTTGGTCGAGATTAATATCCGTACTCTCGCTGCTGGAAAGGTTGATGAAAGGCTTAGTCAAGGCGTCTTCTCAGAAGTCACCTGCCGCATCTTCTTGACCAGCGGACTTTTTCAAAAAGCCTTTTCTTTTCCGTGGCAAGTGTGGAAAATAAGCTCGATTAAAAATCGGAATCCTGACTTGACTGAAATATCTCGGGATTTTGCTGCACGATAAAACTATACCTTAGCAACTTTTTCGAATAAAAAACGCATACGCATGCTTATCATCGCGTGGGCGGGCTGAAAGACGCAGCAGCAGAACCTGTTGTTTCACCAGGAGACGCGCGTCAACCGTGAAGCCACGTGAGATACACATACTTAAACCGACCCACTGCCGGCCTGGTGGTCTAGGGGTATGATACTCGCTTCGGGTGCGAGTGGTCCCGGGTTCAAATCCCGGCCAGGCCCACGCTTTTTGGGATCTTGTGTCGACTCCATTTTCACGTTAAGTCGTAGAAGTTGCCAAAGGACCACATTTTAAATCAATTCCACTCTGAGATATGTGTAAACATTATGACAGTTTAAAGTTGTGAAAATTCCCATTAAAAGATGCAAAAGACGATTTGGCGAGCATACGCGCTGCTTTCGATAACTTCTCTTAAGGCCAGTACAGTTATAGGGAAACTTTGGAACGTAGTAGAAATTTAAAACATGAAATCTATAATTATCGTCCGTTTGTGTGGGTTGTCTCAAAGGTGTGCATAGCGGCCGTTGGCCAAGCTAAGCGCGGAGCTTGTATGAGGTTCTTTTGTGCGCACAAGACCGGCTTCTTCAACATAATGGCAGTCGCTTCTGCTGCTGCTAGTAAACGTTGACCTAGTGGCTTGGGGTAGTTTGGTGTGAACTTATAAATTACACGGAAAGCTTCGCTGGGGTTCACACTATGTCCGGTGTCAAAAAGATGTGCAAGGATGGCACTTTTTATGTTCTTGACTTCCCCCTTGTTCAGCCATGCTGGGAGGTATTCTCTTATTCTTTTGGATAGGAGCCGACTCGTGCGACCAATATAACCTGCTCCACAGGAGCAATTAAATGAGTTGTCAGACAAGCAATTCAGCGTTTGCTTACAAAGTTTATTGACATGAGATGTCATTGGTGTTTTTGGGCTGACAAAAATATTGGGCAGGGTATTTGGGATTGTTTATTGAATGGAAATTTTGTAACGAAAATGGGCTTTTTTCTTATTCGCATAGGCCGTGGCGGAAAAATATACTATTTTCCTGCGGAATGTTTCGAAATCATTTTAGCAGGCTAACTGATTAGAAATTTCGGCAAAAATCTACAATGCCTTTGCTCGAGCGATTTTGTGTGTTAGTAGATATTCCTTGCCTTAGCTTGTGCATCGATGCCTGCCTTGATAAAATTACAGCTTTCTAAACTGTAACTTTTTATTAAAAATGACTTCTGTGCCTGAAATTGTATTTTATATCCGCGTTAATTCGCTGAAAACCGTGCGGGAAATTAGGCATTTTTAAGAAAACTTCCAGTTTATTGATGGTACCAAGTTTGCTTTGTAAACCTGTGTGAATCAGCGCCCCAAAATCACAAATAAGTCTTATTGCCAATCCTAAAGTTTACGAAGACCCTGTAAAAACCATCAAAAGGCCCATTACCAAATGACAATCTTAACTTTTTAACTTAAAATCTATCAGTATTATTTCGTGGAATGGAAAAACCGACAAAGTAACCCAACTGTTATCTACCTCAGTAAGTGAAATACCTCACTAAGTTCTTTTTAACAGGTCACTTACTCGAGAATGCTTTTAACTATTTAAATACGTACGCAATTCAGACCTTCATTTTGGACGTTCATTTTATCTGGGTGACGGTTTTCAAGTTGTTAATCACATTGCTCTCAGATGCTAAACTGATATATGACTCAAACGGCCATCTGTATAAAAAAGAACGCCCAAGAACCTACTAGGTCGAAAAAATGCCCTTCAAATATATCTTAAATAAAGCTCTTTATAGACTTACTTTAGAACCATCTTAATCTGAATATGTTAATACAGCACCTGGAAGAGAGAAGAAATATAGTTGTTTCAAGTTTCCTGGACTGCAGAGTGTAGGTAAGTGATTTTTTTCTAACAGCCAAGTAAGCCCAGCCAACAGAATCTACAGTAGATACTTCAAGTGTGTTTTAGGTTTGGAAAGAATACATAAACAGGGTTGTAAATTTAATTATTCTGTGGCATTATCCCAAAATATTTCAGTCACTTTTATATGACGGTTTTTGAATGAGCCGCTTTTCGGCCGCTTTAAAAAACTATGCTCTATCACATGTCCATTTTAAAAGCATCGTATCTGTCTTCAGGGTTGTATGGGTGTCCAGTTGGAGGAACCGTACAGGTGTGGTAGGTCGCATCATTTTCCGCGTGCAGGTAGTGACTACTCCTAAAGTCCCCTAACTGGCAGTAGCGGCAGTAACAACAGAAAAAAACCTAAAATCCCGCGAGGGACGGAGAGCTCAAAGCTTATGAAACCATGTTTCAGCGGCCTCCAATCATGCGCAACATGCCCAACACTGAAAACTTACCTGCGCATAGAAATCTGCCTTGCGTGGAGCAGAAACAGATAACCAATTACTGAGACAGAGTAGACGGTTTCAATATTCCAATGCTAATCAGGTTACTAGCGATTGTATGCAGTCAATACTAATTTTATTTCATCGGGCTTATCGAAGATCCCAGAAGCAATGACGTAGGACAAAAATGTAGGTAGAAACCGTACTATTAGAGGCCCCTCGCACTGGCAAGCAATCATAATTTTTCCGTATGAACCAAGTGCTACCAAAGTGTCATCAGGGTTCAGATATCCAGCGCATGGTATGAGCGCTATGCCCAAGAACTTTGCATGTTTACAACACACAGCTGCCTAAATGCTCTTTTCTTCTTAAATTGAAGGAGGTATTGACAGGTTTTTCAGCTCTTCTACGCGTCTCACACTTGCATGCAAATGTCGGTCATCTGAATGAACACAGTAATGCCGCCATGCCATCAGAGCACACGAATGTAGATTTTGTCCTACGGAACATTCCCGCTTGTCTTTGCATGTCGCCACAATCCACGAAACTGCGTCATTTATGAGAGTGCGTCTCGCAATGAGGCGTGATTACGAATCAGCCAATGTCCGCTCAACAGCAGAAGGGCCTAGTGTGGTGTAGGAGGCCCAGCACGCACACGTTGAAAAACTTGATGACGTAGTGGTATTATTGTGGTCAGACACAACAGGTTCTATGATATATGCGGTAAAGTTACTTTAAAAAACATGATTTTTTCATTAAATCAGCCCAAATTAGTTGCCACTCCAAAAAATTACATTGAGGAACTCGATAGCATAATCAAGGATAATTTCATGAGAAGGCCGGAGTGCCAGTTACGTCAAGAAAGCTGATATTTTGCCAAAACATCTGACTTTGTGAAACTTAACTTCAACCGGCCATCAAGTCCATTTCCAAAAAGAAACATAATTCTTTTTTTGCAGCGCGTTTTTTTTGCTCTCATAAACCTCAAACGATAAGCTAACAGGTTTGCACAAAATACATTTTATTGAAGAAATCATATTCAATGATGAAGGGGTAATCGACGGAATGGTGGTATTTGAACCGGTTTAATTGCGTTGGTTTTGACGTTCCAGAAGAAATGAACCTCTTCCACAACTACAGGAAAAGCTGTCGAATGCGGTTGGACGACCTATGGTCCAAAAGCGTATTTGATTCTAAAATAATCGGCAGCATTGAAAGTAGACATGGATAGTCGTGTGCGAATGATGACAGCAAAGAATTACGAATGTGAGCAAAAACAATTGATCTGGTAGTGGGGCAATCCTAGACTCACCAGAGGACTTAATGAGGGCCTATCAACGACAAGCTGGCCTTTTTTCTCTTTGAGCTCCACAATCGGCATAACTTCCTCGATGTCAATCACGCATGGAGCTGGCATCTGCTTCTGTAGGTCACAGTCCCCATTAACCTGCAGAGAGTTTGGCGTCGGTCCACTCACCTTATCCTCTTGTTATGTATGCGAAAAATCGCACCTAGAAGGTAGGCGAGTCTTCTAAGGATCCCTCGTCCACATAATAATAATAATTATTATAATTATAATAATAATAATAATAATAATGCTTTTCCGTACCATACGAACTCTCTTCCTCCGTCTCGGCCTGTTCAGAAGTCCCCTCGATCGCCTCCAGCTCCGACACGCATGTCTTCTAATTCACGGATGCGCATGATCGCTGGCCTTGCCTAATACAGAAACATAATTCCGGGGCAAGGCGTCCTGTGCTGGCAATTAAATGCTGACTGCAAACAGCAAATCAACTTCCTACTTCTTGGTCCGATCCATTCAGCATTAGTGTCCGTTTTTGTGACTTCCTCAATAGAAACAATCCCCTCATGTTCGTAGTCAGTTTACGGCCAAACCGTTTCGCCCCACCTGCTCATATGCCCATGAATTTGACGTTGACAAATGGCGCACGCAGCAAAAAATGATGACGTAAGCACTATGCATTTTTCTATTGATTTTCGAGGGTGTTATATATTCAAATGTTTTATAGAAAACCTACTCAAAAATATTCTTTCTTTTACTCATCCAATATCAATGCACATCATCTTCAAATGTTACAACTAAAGGAACAATATCTTCCGGAGTTAAAAACAATTCTAACTATGCGACTTTTTGAAACCCTGCCATGGCCATTAAAATACTATCCTATCTGTCAGTTTATCAAGGCTTTTTATGATTTGCACAACATGGGCGCTCTGTGGTATTTTCCTAATAGCAAATATAAATGTATAATTTTCCTTATACAGCTCATAGAATGTACACCCTAAATGCAAGTACAAGGGATACTCGGGCTCAAATTTTTTTAGCAATTGAAAAGTGATAGAAGTGACCAGGCGAGTTCCGGGAAGCAGGACAGAAGACGAAGATGTGATAAGAGCCATTGACATTAGTTCGAGGGGCACTGTATTACATGTTGGGTGGCGGCTAGTGCATGATCACCATTTTGTCTGCCAGCTCATCGGACAACCAGCTTATTGCCGTGTATGCGCAACCCGAAACTAGATTAAGCTCGACCTGGGCAATTCTCAGGACAGTTTAGGTATGAAATACGATACACTACACCCGAATGCTCACTGGAATTTAATTTATCCTGGATATCCACGGTCTTGCTGCACGTGGTAGTAGTAGGACGGCGCAAAATTCCATCGTCCAGTCGCGCAGCGCTGCGCTCACTCGCATCTGGAATGTCCTTGGTGTATGGCAGAGCCTACTATATCCTTGTTGATCGTTCTGTTTTGATTCCCCAGAAGCGAACTCGCAGACCACGTCTGATGATCACCTTTACAGTGTCATGCTATAGCAACTGCTCACGGATGTGTCGCGCCTAATTTTCTTTTCCTTCCGGGTTTTGACGTGGGCCTGACTCTGTGTGAGAGAAGTCTTTTCAAGCATTACCATTCGTGGACCAACGAAATGTTGTCGGAAAAAAATCAGATAAGGTTTTCCGATTCACTGATTCCACATGCGGATGGCCGAACATGCGGCAGCAGAACCCTAACTCTCAAGTTGCAACTCATAAGATGGAACCCGGTCACACCTTTAACTTTCATGAGGGCGAAACTCTCACAGTGGTTGACAACCGCGTGAGCCCTGGTCTGCTTGATTCTTGGTTGTCCGGACCGCATTCGTTTAGTAAGTGCTCCATATCTTGTACCGAGAGTTTGTCTAGGTGGAGGACGCGGACACCCAAAGGTTCCAGTGACAGAGGGTCACATTGCTAAGCCATCAACACGCCCATAATCGAGAACGGTGACGAAATTTCGACAACTAGTGACTCGGACGCAGACGCAGGCACGATCACCAACGATAACTGCGGGATCTGCCAATTGGAGAAGGTACGTTGCTGCACGGTAACCGCGCCCTCGCACCCCCTGGCACCCTCATTACCATTACCTGCGACTGTCTCTGATTCTGGGTTAGAGCGATAATCTGAACCGTCCGGCCAATAAACGCCATGCGCCAGCGATTGCACCTTCGTCTTCTGGACTACTTCCTTGGAATCACCTCACGTCATGCCATCAGGGAAGAGTGGCCACAGCACCTTGTGTTCCCACGTCGTGAATTGTGCTCCTGGGAAAATTGTGTTGAGCAGGTTATGCCAATTCTGCTACACATTTCACGTTACGGCGCCACATTCGGTGGGAGGAATATGTATAGTGATGTCACATCGAAAGAAATCATAATATCACCTCATGATCTTAAACTAGACATCTCATAAACATTCACCGTGCTCCCACCTTGAACATCCGAGAGGTTTGCAAAATGTGCCTTTGAAATTCTCCAAACGTCTGTGAAATCGTGTCATGCACATTGTATTTGAAAACCATTTCTAAACCGATCGACCATACGTAAGGAAACATATCGAACGAGCACAAGGGAACATTTGATTGTTTAATGGAAATTTCGCACTTGTGCAGCCATCCATCGCCAGAAATGAGAGCACCAACTGAACCAGCAACAGCTATAGGGGGCATAAGTCGTTGGTGGACACAAAAAGAAACACCAACGGAGATATATATGCTCTGCCATGCCCCAACGTTCCAGATCCGAACTAGGGCATTGTGGCGCAACCGGATGATGGAATGACGCACCATCCCAAAGGTAACACGAGCCGCAGTGTCCTCGATATCAAGGACCAATTTTATTTCAGAGAGCATTCGGGTGTGCTGTATCTTAACCCATGCCTAAACTGTCACCAAAATTCCCTAGGTCTTACTAAACGCAGTTTCAGTTCGCGCATACATGAAGGTATGTTGGTGGTCCAACAATGCTACGCAGCATCAAATTTTACTGCTCTCACCTTTGAAAGAAGTAACGACCTTGACTTCGGGGCCACCAACAGAATCACCTACGACGGAAACAAGACACGCCGAAAGCTGACTGACGTTTGGGCCTCAGATATTAAAGCATTCAATAGATGTATCGAGCTGGCGCCGAGATTCGGATTCTTGTACAATAACCTCTCTAACTGCGCCACTGATACTTCATTGGCAAATACCCTTCCCCCACAACCATCGCTTGTTCTGCTGCAGCCTTTATATTTGACGATACATTCCTGCACGAATTTAAACTCTCCGAACAATAATCAAATTGTTCTCGTGGTGCTCGACCAGTCTTCTTCCTAACTCATATGCCCACCCAGAATTCGGACACTGGCCTCTATCTCTATTTGACTATCGATGTGGTGAATGAAGACCAATCTTACACTGAAATGCGCTCTCGCATGGATCCGAATGCAGATTTGGCATAACAGGTCTGAATATGAACGCCGAATAACCCAGAACACAGCTCGGCAACATCATACGAGTGTCCCCCTTCCTCTAGCCTGTGAGACGAGCACAGGGAAATTACTTTCTATCTCTTGGAGACTTCAACATGCCGTATCGACTCTAGAATTTGCCGCAGTCTCGCAGAGGCCCAGCAGTTGTGAATTCTTATATAAGCGACCGTATAACACGCCAACCTGACACTTAATATATCCATTGTGTTCACTATGCTCAGCATTCGTTGTCGGGTCATTAGGGTCACGATATCTCGTTGGCAGTTGTCAAATGACAACGCTCCAAGCGGCGACGATTAGGACGCCGCAATAGCTTTACTGTGATGAAAAATCGAACACAGCCGGTCTCATTTCTACTCCGGTCGAGGCTCCGTAAAAAATGAGGTAAACCAAATAAGATTGACATCGCAGTGTTCAGCATAACGAAAAGCCACTGCCTCTGACAAACCGCAAACATCGGGGCCACAAACGACAGTGCGACCCTACTAACCCGACAAAGAATGATAGCAAACCAACACTACGGATGGGGCTAGGTTAGCGCTCTCCCCTCCTTCATTTAGCCCCACTCAGAAAATCCCCATTACCACCGATCCCCTATTAATCACTAACCTATCGTTCCGAATGGGTTAGCATATTGCACTCCTGCGCTTTTGAAGGACACTGCTGCTTCAGTTTGCGCACGTTAGTGCCCAATGTCTACGATCCACTAAAGACTGCGGCCATAGACGATTCGGCCAGGCACCTGATATGCCCGACACCATCCCTATCCTCGCTGGCTTGACCCCTTTCCAAAATGGTCGACCAGTTAAAGCCTGCCTGTTGTCCGCAACCCAGAAACTACGGACGGATGAACAGAACGAGGGAGTCACGAGCAGAATACTCAATTGAGGTTTGCATTCAAATCGTACAGCACGAAATTGAAGCAGCCCAATGGTCATCCACCCCCAGACGTGGCAACCTAACCATCTAGCACAGCCTCTGCAACAGCGGACGAAATTTCGACCAGGAGCAAACTGTAAGTGCAAGGCCAGCGTGCATTAAGCCACAGAAACATGGGGACGCCCCGTGAACCTCTAGTACCAAGAGCCAGCCGATAACTTGTGGTTCTGAACCACTGCCACCAGTGCAGATACCCATGTCCCGAAATCGGGGTGCGGTAGCTAACGCCGCTAGAAGCGGTACTTTACAAGCTCGCGACCACTCCCCGAAAACTGACCGAATGGCGACACCGGACTTGCTGTCAACAAGAGAAGAACTTGCACAAAATGAATTAAATATTTATTCAGCATGTTTTCAGCTAACATTACAGATAATGCGGACCCGACGTCGAAGGCTTCAAGAAGTTTCTAAAACAAGCAACACTGTAAGTCAATGGCCTAAAGAATGTCAGACGTAGGAAACAGCAGGTTATCAGAGTCTGCCCTAAAATTTCATCAAGTGACCCACCTCCTGTACTAGTAGAAACCCCGAAAATGGAGGTAATACTTAGACGGACGCTGCTCCTGAAGTCAACTTCAATGAATCCACCTCCATCGCGAATCCAGTTTTCTTTCTCAAAGGCCAAACCTGAAAGTAAATATAAGTGTTACTTTCAGACAAATGCCTCAAATATAACATATCGAATGATTCATGCTCGTCATCTGTCATCACCAGAACGCGCGGAGGGCGCAACTTACCCCAATCGTGTAGAGAGCTACCGAGGGGATCCAGCGGTTCCGATGACTTCAATGCTCAGATGCCCTATAGGGCGTTAGTCCATTATGTCAACGAAAAGTAGATCGATGAACCAAAGCCCCGACGAGAGCTACTTCGCACTTCATCGACGGAATCCATTCGGAAGGCCGTATGCTGCTGAAATTCTGAAGGCCAAAACGAAACCCCGGCTACCGAAAGGAAACGCGCCTTTAAAAAACCACGAGCCCGACCGAATACGGCGCAGTCCCAACCTACGTATCTATTAACGGTTAAAACAATTTTGGATAGGTAAGAAACGACTTCACTTTAATTCAATTAATGGAAAGAAAATATGCGCCAGCTTTCAATTACCCCATTTTTGGCTTAAAGGAGGCCACAAACATATGGAAATTTGAACATGAGTCTCAAAGTTCGAATTCAATTTTCCTTGAGGATAAACATTTGTGAAGGTTTCTCTTGAAGGTTCCCAATTCAGGAGGACATCGCAGCATCTATATGGATTTCATCCTATGTTTTCGTCACCTCGATAGACGAGCACTTTCACACATCCAGGTTTCCCTGTTGCGTGAATATTTTAAATGGGTGAACCCGAGGTTTGGTCGTTGTGGCACATTCAAAAAACTTCGTATGGTAGGATTGAATCCAGAGCATTTGCTACGCAGAAAGATTCTGTGAGCTCCAAAACGCATTTTTGTCCATGGCTCATGAGAACGAAGTTAACAATTTATAGTCGAATTCCATAACGCAAGGTTCTGCAACCCTTCATCGTGTTGATAACTCCCTTAAAATTCTTTTGAGTTGAATTTGATCATGTGATGACCACACTTGCCAGTTCGATATGGTGCATTTCAAATTCGGCCTCAAAATTATTGCATAAATATTTGAACGCTCTTTTCAAGTTGTGTGATACAGGCCATTTTGTTTTCGTCCCATTGAGCAATGAGCGGTGGTTTTAAGGATTTAGTCATCAGCACATCGAGGTCTTTTATGTAATACTGCACCCTTGGGAAAGAAGCTTCCTCGTTCAGTTATGCGAATTAGGCCCCTGCCTTGAACTCCCTATTCGTCACCCACAACTCTCAAAAATTAGAAACAATGTTAAGGAATTATAGCTTCAAGTTAATGCACACTCTGTTTCACATAGACACATTTTTAAGGTTGCATAATCACATAGACCACTTGTTTCTGCTATATTTGAATGGCTCCACAGACTGAGCCATTGTTATCACCTGGGGTGGATTATCACAGGATTGCATGAGATGGTTGGAGAAAAATAATTTCTCAAATAAAATCTCCCTTGGGGTACACGTAGTTTGCACGCCTGCACTCCAGCGTGTAAGTTGCAGTGGAGATTAAAAATAAAGGCACGGTCCATGTAACACACGGTACAGAACGTATTCTCAAGTCTTTGCGCAATTGCTGATAACTTGAAGAATAAATATTTGGTTATTTAGGTGGATCCTATATGGCAAAGCAGTGTGAATTCTTATAAATTTTGTGGCTCGCCTCTGCACCCTTTCATATAAGTCATAATCTGGCCGTTTTTATGTCTCCAGACCTTAATGCTGAACTTCAATTGTGGCATTACAAACGTACGAAAGACATTGGAGAAGCCATATTCATATAAACGTGTAAATGCCCATTTGATGGATGACAGCATTGGAGTTGCAGTATAAGCGTTTTATAACAGTGTGTAGAAGGCTTTGAAGTGTTGACAATCCAAATGACGATATCCTTCTTTGTTTTTGCGTGTCCGAGCGACGTTCGTTTGGATGCAAAGTGCGGGTATCATGGGCCTTATTTCAATTACCTAGACACAGCACACTGCATTTGTCCCAGTTTGTCGCCAAGTGCCATTTTGTGGAACCAATATTCTGAACTACAAAGAGGTTCTTGCAAATCGGCTTCGTTGGCAGCACTGTGATGACTTGCCAGATTTTTTATCCTGCATAAACATGACACATTTGCAGTTAAATTCTTGTAAGCAGTAATTTTTTACACAAAAGATAGATGGTTGGCCCAGCACCGAAACTTGTACGGCTCCACTCTCGATGACTGGGTGCCTTGATTGCTGTTGCCCTGCAACGACAACTTTGGAACGATCGACGATGAAATTTTAGATCATTTTAAGAAGTTTACCTCTGATACAGATTACTCTCAGCTTTGACATGAGATGCTTATACAGAACACTACAGATGGCCTTCCTTAATTTAACGTGGCATTGGCATGCATAATATCTTTTGCATCGGTTGATCTTGTCCAATTGTACATCGTGGAAAGAAATTTCTTTACACACGACCGTCCCCAAAGATGGGTTCTCTGTAACTTTGCACCAAATTGGAGTCAACTGGCGGGTGTGAAGCCGGTTGTAATCGCATGGCTACCATTTTGGGGAATCGGTTGTAAGTTGTGATATTTTCCAGTACCTGGCCAGAATCGCTCTATTGAACGTCTTCGGATACAAAGCTGATAGTGGTTTTGCCACCCTTCGGGTTAGTTCTAAGAACTGAACTATTGTTCGGACCGGGATATCGACATTAATCAAAGCTTTTTGTTTCTTCAAAAATCGCTTCCGCTCCAACGAGAATATTTTTAATAAATGCCTTATCATGCCCTTGTAATTAATAAAACTGCAGAGATTAATCGTTCATAATACTAGATCAGACAATATCCCATGACATATAATTAAATAAAATATGATGACAGTCTAAGCTGCATATGTGGTTGGAGCACTACAACCCTCAGGCCAAAGCCCAAATTATAAGAAAAGACGGAAGACACCGGAAAGAGGGCTTAATTGGGCACAGAATCCTGCATTGCTTTTCCAGAAAGCAGTAACCACTGACCGCTGGTGAAGACTGGTTAGGCCCAACAGAGGTTGAGACAGTGGTGTCAGCGGCTAAAATATGTATGTGGAGCAAGTTAAGTGTTGTCCGATTTTTGTGTCATGTCAAGTGGTCCATGCTGCGTCAGCCGAGATTTGGATATCCAAGTAGCACTGTCCCAGACAGCAGTGGCCACTGGCGATGCCAATCATGTCTGAGAGGGGGTGCTGAGGCAGTGGTACCATCTACTCAAATAGGTCTGAGGAGCAAGTCAAATGTTGTCTATTGAGTTTGTATTTAACTACCCGAGGGGTGTCGTGACTAGTGGCCCATGCTGCTTTGCCGAGGGAAGGGTTGAATAACAGAATGAACCTGTCAGCCTTGGACTGAGCAATGTTTATCTCGTTCACTGCCTTGGCCTTGGTGCGGATGTTCTTCCAACTTGATGGCCACTAGGGTTGAGCAAACTTCAAAGCGGTCGAGGGTGTTTGTAAGCCTTTCTCCTCTTCCGGTTGGTTCGGCCCGGGGACCGTCTTCGCTTGCATAGAAAGCGAATATAACAATGGTATGAACCAGCTCCTCAGACGCAGAGAGTAGGAGGCAGTCATGTGCGTGAGGATTAGGAGTGGGAATCTAAATAGATGTATACGAATGACGTGAAAATGTTTTACCTTCTCCGAGGTACCCCACCGTTTCACTCGGCCACCATAACTGTGTCTTGCGCCATGAACCCATTCAATTGTCGTTTTCCCAACGAAATCACTGATTTTGCGGATGGCCTCTGAACTATTTGCAAATTATTAACACATCCAATTGAAGAAAGGGTAAAGTGGGCTGCCAACCAGCGACATCTTCCCTGCATAATCATCCTGGCAGAAGCTGAGGCACAAAGGGCGCTGGAGCATTGTCGACAGGAGATTTCTTGTGAACACCTTCTGATTACGACGACCAGCCGTACAAATGAGTTATGAGGAGCATAAAGTATTGCATCTAATCATATCATTTTCTGAAAGCATTTTCCCTCCAAATTCAGCCTTTGGTGAAATGCCTGGAAAGCGTCTGAGGCAATCGAATTGCAGATGGACTCTGGTTGACCACAGTGGTAGTCTTCATCAGAGGCTAAAGTTTCCTTGTGATCATAACCCGAAGCTATTTAAGCATATTTTGGTCATCCGTAAATACTTGTTTTCCTTTCAGCCATCGTACCCGCACAACAAAAATCCATAATTGGTTGTTACTATAATACTCATTGTTATTCCGGCAACGAAAGCCGCTCTGTGAACTCCTTGGGTAAGTTGCAGAAGCTCCGTTTGGTGTCAAAATAATCGTAGGAGATTTTAATTTGCCAGAAATCGAATGGCACGTAAATAATTTCCGCCGAAATTTGATAACCTCCTGAACGTGACTTACTTTTCAAAAACGTGTCTCAATTAATCAGCTCAGTGACCAGTGATCACCAAGAAGCCAACCTTATATTCAAAACCTAACTGTATACGATTTAACACTCGTTTTATTTTTTCCAATGACAGTGCCCTTCCGGGTACTAAAATATAACATCTATCTATATAACTTGGCGATTAAGGCGTTCACTTGAGCACACAACTTCGGTCCCAGCCGCCACAAATGTAGCATTGATACTCATGCAAACAAGCTGCATGCAATCAATTGGAAAGCAGGCGACCATATCAAAGAAGCAGAGCCTTGAAAGGTGATCTGCCCTTGTGATGTGCATCCTGAATTCACAATCGAAAAGACCTGTCATTCTGCAGTTGGCGACTGAATGTCATGCGGTTAGCAAAGGCTGTCCCAATATGACAACATCCGCAGACGAACGCATACCTGTCACATCCATTAAAGCCATTATGGGCTTTAACTTGCCTAACATAACACCGGGCTGGTATGTCACAGAAAATATGCTGTAGCACGATCTTGACCACGCCGTTTTCTAATGGGTCGTGCAAGCCATTCGTCAGCAGTTCCTTCAGCTCCCTGACGCAGTCCCCGAAATGGTCTGGCTTGCTGGGCCACGGATATTGACTAGAATCTTTAAAAATCTTCATCCTCTAAATATGCAACTGAATGCGAATTTCCGGAACATTCGTTATCGGCAGCAGACGCAATTCACGGACACAACAAAATAATTTCAAAAACAAGCACCAAAATACCTTTAGTAAACCTATACAGACCAAATTATGCCAACCACCGAAACAACATCCTTTTATAAGCAACAATCCTGAAGCTATGATATGAACACAATAAAATAGAGCCTCGGTTAATGAGGTTAATCCATTCCGCCACCCGACTCCTCATGTGAAACGCTCGTATTGCGAACCAAAATTCAACATTTAAAATAATGAAAATAAATTAACCGATCGACACCCGAAAATTTCACAATGAAATTCTATAAGATAATTATAATAATTTATTTTACCATTTGTTAAATTTGCCGGCTCACTGGTTTCATTTCAGCGACCAAATAACCGAGAAACTGGAGGACCTGCATGCTCCAGATGATAATGCTACCGTGGAGGCACGATGGTGTCAACTGCGAAATGTCACCCAGTCCACCACCCTCGAAGTCCTCGGACGCGCACGCCGTCAACACCAGGACTGGTTTGATGACAATGACGCCGACATCAGTAACTTACTCGCGGAGAAGAATGGACTACAAAAAGCCTACATGGACCTTCGGACTGACGCCACCAATGCAGCCTTCTTCAGATGCTGGCGCCTTGTACAGCAACGGTTGCGGGTATACAGGATGCCTGGATGATCCGAAAGGCTAAGGAAATCCAGGGGTATGCAGACCGAAATGAAATGAAAAACTTTTTCAGAGCCATCAAGGCCATTTACGGCCCGTGCATCAAGGGGAACGCACCGCTGCCTAGCTCTAACGGCACAATACTGTTGACAGAGAAATCGTCCGAAAAGTTTGCCAACACCTGGTTTAAGGCAAAACAGATTTTCAACTTGATTGCGCCGGCAGGGACGTAACAGGAATAAAATATTTCATAAGCTGGCATGCTGATAGGCTGGTCAGTGACTAATAAATTTCGACGAGGTCCACCGTATGCTCCACACCAGGTGGGTGCAGGGACGGTGACTTGCGCGTGAGTAGTTTTAAGTAATAGTAGCCTTGCACTTGCAGCTGCCGCACTCCTCTCCTCCTCCCACACCGCAGGCCCGGTTGTCGAAGACAGAGTCAGAAGACCGGAGATGGGAAGAAGGGTGCAAAGTGGCACGCAGCGGCCGGAGCCGCCCGGCGTGTCACCATGCCTGGCTCCAGATCTGCGAGTGGTAGCCATAAAGACCATTTAGAGGAGCCATTGCAGCCTGACTCCAGTCCGCCAGTCAGCCACTCCACACAAAACACATTGGGCGCGCGGTCCGAGTTATGCCGTCAGTTGGCACAACTCAAGCCACGGCAGCGCACCGTGATAGTTTCAAGCGCCTCAGATTGTTTATAGTGAGAAAATGCGCTGAGCTGTTGACCTCACTCTCTCCCCTACCCCCACAATCAGACCACCGTCCGACCCAGTGCGTTGTCTGATGTGGGAGTGGGCGGAATGGCTGATGGATCGGCGTACCCGTCTTCGCGCGCCACAGCACGACCTGGCCACCATAACGCACACAACAGGATTCACTAACTCAGGGGATATGGAGCAGCCATCGCCGTTTGACTCCCAGTCCACTGTTCAGCTACTCGACACACACAGTACATACACTGGGCCGACGGCGTGATCTGGTGTAAGCGTCAGATTGGCAGCCTTCCAAGCCACAGTTTCTAGGAAACCGTGATATACTCTGGTAAATGGTGATTGTGAGAGTGTAGTCTATGTATTAGTGTAGATGGTGTGCACTGATGTGGCTTAGCCTCCTGTGGTTTACCGCAGTTTGCCGTAGAGGCGCATGTGTCCTAATGAGGCCCATGCGGTGTGTAAATGTGCGGGAGCAGTGAGGGGGCAGTTGAGGCGCACGCGACTGTATGTCTGAGCAGGTACTGGTTCACCGAGTCTCCGTGCGATGGATTCTGCAGGTGACCGACCGAGGCCGATGCGTGAGTTGAAGTTGCGGAGCGCAGTGTGGGCCAGGAGAAATCGGTAGAGGCTGGGGATGTCATTCATGGTAGTGGGGTGGCAGTGGCGGTAAGAATGGCAGGAGCGGAGCATGTGCATGGTGTATCGAGTGTCGTCGGCATTGTGCGAATTCTGCTGTCGTTTATAGTACAACAGACACAAACAAGAATGCTCAGCCCAGAAGTTGGCCATTAGCGTAGGCTAAAACCTGCAAATCAAGAAACGTCGTATGTGGCCCACTCTGCCTTCAATAAACAGATCTGAAATGAACTCTTTCTTAGCAAACAACATTTTGCGCCTCAAATCAGTACAAAAAACACAATGAACAACTTAAAGTGTGTGAATACTACCGCCTTAAATTTCGAGGACAAAATTTCGTGAGCTGGGCAACCTATTGTAGATTTGTGT
>WEDG01001977.1:0-19362 GCA_017591395.1 Schistocephalus solidus | reverse complement strand
ACTGACAATGGCTGAAAAACCTCTAAGGAAAAATATGATGAATTATGTTTGATCCTTGGGTGGGAAAATCAACTACCTGGTCCCACATGCCTATATCTATGGCCTCAAGTAAGTCTTCGAACTTTGCAGTACCTGAAGGTGGAAACCAATGAACTTCAGGAAGATTGAAGTCACCTGCAATCAAGCAGTACTTCAGATTTTAGTCAGCTGCGGCGTGAAGTGCCTGCGAGAGACAAAGTTCGTAATCCTCGCTGGCGTTTGGAGGGCGAAAGACCCAACCAACGAGTAAAGAGTAGTCGTTTTTAGAAGAACTCGGAGGCAAAAGCTCGCTTCTACCACGGTAAATTGTCGATAGTGCAACAGCAGAAATTTAAGTGGTTTCATAACGCATATACAGCTTTCTCCACCGCGGCCCTCGTGTCGATCATTCCAAATGTAAGCATGGTCTAGAAAAGAGAATTCAGAGTCGGATACACAGGGTGTTGCCCATGTTTCGGTAACTATTACAATGTCGGGATGGTGGACGCAAACCAGAGTCTGGAGCAAAGGCATCTTATTAAACAGCGATCTGGCATTCAAGACGAATATTTTAAGTGGGCACGTTGTTGGTTTCTGAAACGGGATAGTTGGGCTGTCAGAGTGACTGCCTTCGGCCAAAGAAATGATATTTTATCTTGCAATATTTGTCCGTCCCTTATTTGGAGACGTGCATCATCATTGGTCCTTCGTCTTTCCTGATCTATTATTAATTGTGTCATTTTCGTTCGGTCTTACAGCCCGTATTTCGGTGTAAAAAACTTCAGTATGCAGACCCCGTATGGTTGATTTTCTCAGTAGCAGGACCTGTGCCTGTGCTTCGTTTTCTAAGAGGATTTTAAAAGGGCTTTGTCGAGGATTTGATTTGGGTGATGACAGAGCCTTCCCTATTCTATATGCCTTAAGAATGTGGATGGACTCGCCATCCGTTAGCAACGTGTTTGCGTACAATTGCAGGA
Source organism: Schistocephalus solidus (assembly GCA_017591395.1). Classification (NCBI taxonomy): domain Eukaryota; kingdom Metazoa; phylum Platyhelminthes; class Cestoda; order Diphyllobothriidea; family Diphyllobothriidae; genus Schistocephalus; species Schistocephalus solidus. The sequence continues at coordinate 18,367 of WEDG01001977.1, read as the reverse complement.
GATCCAAGTCATGTTTACCTCGCTCCTTTGGAATTATTGATGCTGACTCTGCGACCCCTTTTATGACTACAATATGTTTTCGACTCACTCGGACGCCCGTTTGCAACTCAGAGATTTCAACAAAGTGAGTACTTCTAACCAGTTCACTTGGTCCGTAAGGTCCAGATGAACTGGGTGTTGGGCAGGCTGGAGACAAATTCATCTTGTCCTTTGACCTTTTCCTCTTTGGCTTTAAAAACTCGCCAACCTCTTTAACATCGCATGTTGGTGCAACATCCAGCAGTGATGCAGCGCTGGGTTTTAAAAGCCAGATTATTGCTTATATTGCCTGTGCTAAGTGCTGGTGTTTTGGAGAAAGGACCAGATGGGACTCCCTATATATATGAAATAATTGTTTTATTCAGCACCAGCATGGGTAGTATTTGTGAAGGTAGAACTGTATTAGTAGATGACTCAAGCCGCCGCATTTAATGGTCTACTTTTGCTAGAGGGGTAACGAGCTCTGTAGAGGATGGATCATTTATCCGATGATTCATGCTTATATATAGGCAAATCATTGTAGAAGGAAAAAACCGCAACTTTAAATTTATGCTGACTTTGCTGCTTTAGTGCAGCTTAGTTTGTAGAGGGAAAATAGGTGCCTGTTTTTGTTTTCCGCCAATATATTGAACTTAACTTAAATGAACATACCGACAAGGGTTACACTGTTAGCAAAGTCCGGGATTGCGATCATATGTCAGTATTCTTATTTTTCAATTCGTCATCAATGACATGCTGTAAAATTATGAATCCGACAAGCAAGGAAAGACTATAAATCCAGAATTATTCACTATGCTGGAGAAAAGCTCAAGGATTCTTTCAGTTCGTCCATAATAAACTATGAAACTAAGATTTGCTCGTAGTGCATAGTAATGAAGATTACGAAGAGTTGGCGAAATGGTGAAAAATTCGAACATAAGAGAGAATTCATCACTTCTGTATTAACTAGGAAAATTTAGTTTCAGATTCGCAATAGCAACAGCCTTGTTGCAGACACCAGCCCAGTGCATGAATCTATCTATTTCCCATTGGTTGGCGTGGCACGAGAGCTGCAGAATCACAAAAAAGCTAATTCATGCGATCCAAATAATCTATGTTAAACTTCTTACTAGAATTGGCGAGCTAAGTATCCCAACCACTAGTGCATATAAACAAATAAATAACTTTTTTATTTGGTTATAGGGGTACCCTCATGGTAAAATATAAAAATACATTTGTGAGTGAATTTTAGAATGATTGTGCAAACACTTTACACTGTTCGGTTTGTTTTTTTCTAAATTTAGCAAGCTGAACTGAAAATCGGTTGGTGAACAGTAAAAACCTCCTTCAATTTTGGGTGAAAAGACAAAATGAATGTTTTAGTATTCAAGCAAAAAACTGTAGCTTAAGGGGAGATAAATATTTATGTGTGACAGGACCATCCTAGAGGTTAGAGGTTACAGGGGGGGTACGAATGGTTCCTCTTCAATGTAGAAACCTGATGAGGCTATTAACTGCAGGTCTGATCGTAACATTGTTTTGATGCCAACAGAAGTAATTGTCAAGGTGTCAAGATAGGTGTAAACGACCGTTATCATTTATAGTCCATTTAGGGCCTAAGCTAGGAGGGGCACCATAGTCAGTGATTATCATCAACGTGCAGGTAGATGTGACCATGTTTCTCCGTTTTCGACTGACCAAAATATCAGCAGACGGCGCAGACAGAGGCATCCGCCATGATCGTTTACAAATTACTTGTGTTGGAAATGAGGAGATAATGTTAACCACCGCGGAAATCATGGCTGCAGGTGTTATAGGGTAATAAGACTGGACTTAGCAGTCAATTAAAAACATGGGGCCGTAAAATAGAAGTGTGGATTTGAATTTGAGCAAGTAAGGTGGGCCTTATTTTTCCTTATGTTCCAGAAGAGCCCTTTTCAAAGTCCAGAAGTTGGGTGATCGTGGATAAAACATATAGTAATGACTTTTATGCTATCTGAATTAAGGTGATTGCGTAATTTAGATTTATATACCGACACTTAAGCAACGTCGTAAGGTCAATAAAGGATATTCCATAGGAACGTATATTTCGGTTCAAACTAGAGCGTAAATTTAGACATAAAGAGGCGGTGAAATAAACGCGGAAGAATTACGTGTAATGTATAACCTATCTACAGATGAGAAAGTGGCAATACTTAGAAGAGTACAACTAGAGTTAATGCGAAGCCGAATTTAAAAGGCCAGATTCGAGTCTTCTTGTCCATAAATTTTATCAACTGGAATCTCTCAGTATACGAAACACCGGATCCAGCAAGCGGGAAGAGTCTTCCAGTAAAAATTCTCTGCATATTTCAATTTTCTACGGTCTAAGGCATTCATTTACCAAAGAAAGCACAGCAATATTCGAGGACAGGAAGAAAAAGAATTTGATAAATTCTAAGCTTCATTTTTGGAAGAAAACGTTATGCAATATGAAAACGCATAGCTTTGCAGCCTTTGCAGAAATACGATCTGCATGAGATGATAAGGTAAGCGCATTGGTATATTTTTAGGCCTAGGACCCCTTATTCTGGAGCATTCTGAGTGGATTATCTTGATAGACTTTGGAGCTAGGAAGCTTGGCAGGACCAAAAACACATTAAACTGCACATAAAAGAAGAAAAATTCCATCTGCTAATTTGAATGCCATTTTGGAAAGCGTAAACAGGGTGACAGTTACCTTTATCAACGCAAATAGTTGCGGTGTAATTAGAATATGAATAAACATACTTAAGATCATTGACATAAACGAATTTTTGCGAATTTCTGATTTATGTCGAAATGCCGTTAATGTAAAGAAAAAAGAATAGCGGACCCATATCAATGCCTTGAGGCATGCCACTTATGCTCAAGTGAGGCGTTGAGTAGTTACTATCAACTGTGATTTGCTGCTATTTGTTTGAAAATTAATACTGAATAGAGTCGAGTCGAGTAGGGTAGGCTGGATAAAAATTGCATGCGATTTTACCTAAATTCATCTGCGTAGCACATGCTCGACGGTTTTACTAAGATCAAAGTAGCTAACTGCAATTAAATTTTGTTCATTACGAATGAAAATGATAAGAATATGAAAGGCTAAGTGCCCAGTTTCACACGATCTTTCAATAAACATTTATTCATAGTAGAGCTCAGAATATCATTAGCTAGAGAGAAATCGCAGATTTATTTGTAAATGATCTTTCCAAGACATTTTTTATGGAGATGGGGTTTATGCACTCTCTGATAGTTAATAATATTAGATCAAGATGCAGACTTGAAAACTGGAAGATAATTGAGGTCTCATGTTTTCGAGAAAGATCACCTTAAAAAATAAATTGACAATAGATGACTATTCAACACGGAAAGGTTCAATGTCTGTTTGATAATGGTGTTCGCGATACCGTTTATTCCATTGCAATGTGAGATTTTAAAAGCGACTTATGAATTTCTGAATTAAGTTTGAAGGCACAACAATTAAAGTGAGTGTTCAATCTGAAAGCAAACGACAGGAGGGGAGTTGGTTTTGACTTAGTAGTAAAGTTTTTGGGAAAGGGTCACTAAACTTTCGCATTTCAGTGTGGTCTGTGAGGAGGATTTTGTCATCATTTAGAAACAGGGAATTTTTCTGAGAAAGTTTGGAGGAGGCCCAATGACGAAAGGGCTTAGTCACTGATTTCGCAGCGTTCGCATCAACTCAAGCAAGGGATTCTCTCTGCCTGTTGCCCGTTTTTGACCTATATTTGAGACCAATTTGAAAATTTCTGTGATTCCAAGATGCTCGGATAAAGAAATAGTGGAAAAACTCACGCAGCTGTCTCCTCCGTTTTTCAGCCTGTCTTAAAGAAATTGAAGGACAGAAGGAATCAATGGAATAGGCTTGAGGTTGCAACGAGTCACAAATTCTAAGATGGCTTTAGATATATTTGGCTTGACGCCTAAAAGAACCGTAACATTACTATAGGAAAGAAAGTTCTAGCCTGCCAATGATCGAAGGTAGTTACTTATTAAGTTGTTGTCTAGGAAATCGTAATTTATATAAATTTAAACAGTGTTGGTTTTGTTAAAAATGACCAGCTTTACAAAAATTTTAATTATTATATGGTCCCTATTAAAAAATGGTCCTTTTTGAAAGCAGTAAAATTGGAGATATATTTTTTTGGTAAGGATCAGATCTAGAATTTTATAATCTCTTATTTGAGTGCGCACAAGCTGAAACCAGTTAGAGGCATTCATAACAGCTTGGAAAGCCTGAAAATATAGGCATACATATATTCTAAACCTAATCTATTTCACCTCAGACATCTACCTTACAGACACAGCATGCAATGAGGTGGTTGACGCTCTGTTAAGGCCCTCAATTGCTCACCTACAGCTTTCTCCTGGGGTCAACTTCACTGAGATGGCCGCTAAGCAACGTCATGTTTCTTCGTCTGGTGACGAGAATGTTTACGGACTCCAGAAGCTACCAGTGACTACTGGCAACGGCAACATTTTTGAAAGCATCTCAACTCCATCCCATCGTTCATTTTTGCCACCATCTCTTTCGTCGCAATGTATTCTCCTCCTATACAATCTATCTCACCCTGGGAATCGAGCTACCAACAAGCTGGTTTCCAAACCACTTCGCCTGGCCTGCGATGCACAAGGACTTGAAATCTTGGACACAGTTTTTGTCTCGCCTGTCAATGGGAGCAAGGTCCAGCGGCATAACAGTACCCCCGATCAGCATTTTTATCTGGCCCTGGCGGAAGGTTCAGCCACGTTTACCTGAACATTGTAGGCCGACTGTCTCTTTCTAATGGTTGTGCTTATCTCCTCACTTGTGTGGATTGATTCACCCGTTGGCCGGAAGCCATTTCTCTTCCTGATGTCACTGCCTCAACTGTGGTCAATGCCTTCCTCAGTTGTTGGGTTTCCATCTTTGGTGACCCCTCCACTATCATTACTGATCGTGGAGCCCAGTTCGAATCTAACATTTTTCATTCTCTCCTCTCCTTCTTAGAATGTACCCGCATTCACACAACAGCCTATCATTCAGCTGCTAACGGGACGTTTTAACGGTTCTACCACCAGCTGAAGGCCTTCCTTCACGCCGCGGACGATCTGGAGAACTGGATTGACCATCTCCCCCTGATGCTGTTGGGCATCCGCTCCACTCTCAAGTTGGACCTCCATTGTTTCACCGTTGAAATCGTGTTTGGCGCCGCCGTCTGACTTCCTGGTGTGATTATCTTGCCAAGTCCACCTGGTGTGCTTGAGCATCCTACCAACCTCCTACATCGCCTCTGGCAATTCCTGCGGACTCCCTCCCCGTTTCAGCCCAGGCCACTAATCTCCGAGTCTTATATTGAGAAAGACCTGGTGACGTGCTCTCATATCTATCTCCGATGTGATCGAGAACACCCGCCATTGGAATGCCCTTACGATGGCCCATTCCGGTTTGTCTCTCTAGAGACTAAGACATTCCGCATCCAACGTGGAACTCGCGAGGAGGTCGTGAATGTGGAAGGTCTCAAAGCTGCTGTCCCAGACACTCCGCTGCACAGGCCCTGTGGTATACTTCTCTCTGCTTATCCACTTCCACCACCTCTATCCCACCATCCCGCATAGTTCTTCTTCCTCTTAGTCTGCAATCCCCAACTGCAACTTCCTTCTCATCAACCTCCAGCCCTCAAACTGCAAGTCACACTCACTCTTCCCCTGTGCCGTCTGTATACACCACCCGCAATGTACATTCTCCTGACCGTTTTGTTACTCATGTTTTAAGCCATGAACCATGCCTTCAGTGTCGCTAAACCCCACCTTCGGTCTATCCGGAGGGTACTGTGGGAGTCGGTTCCAACGTGCGCCACTTAGTTCACCGCTCGTGGTCAAGGCAGTTGGCTCACGTGATGACCGGCGCAGACGCTGACTCACACCGTCCGTCCTACGCTCCTGTTTTGACTACATGAGTCTTGGCACCAGCCCCGCTAGTGCTCCAAACCAATCAAAGTGCCTCATTTCCATGGATTGTCTGCAGGCGAAAAATTACGCACTGGGTCAGAAATGCAACGACCTTCCCATGGAAATGCATCAGTGAACTGCTAAAGTCAAGTTAACGGGAAATATGATTAGAAGAAGTCGTTTACGTAGCGCGAAGCATTCGTTTATCATTGACTCACGGGGTTCTTAATTCCACGGAAGCCAGGGGCTGGGAAGTACGCACTACGAAACATCCGTTGCAGTCTGACGCTCATTCGATAAGAGGAGCGAGATACTCCGTCAGTTAGTGACCTACTAAGCCACAATTATATTGCGTCAGATTTATCCTAGTGAAGAATATGCTGGTTTGCAGTAAGGATGGGTTCAAAGCATGACAATAATGTTAATAGTCTACCAACCTCAAAACAGATGTCGGGGAACACACGTCAGCCTCTATAACACCTTCGCTTATTTATCGAATGTCTTCAACCAAAAATAACTGCAGCAGACTCTACAGATTTATGACAAAATGTTGATGTTTGGATTGATTCATACAAACTATGAGGCAATTACGCAATGAGAAGTTGACCCTCATTATGGACGGTAGACAAAGATACAAAGTATTCGTGGTATAAAATGGGATGAAGCGGGTTTACCTCCTCCCTCACACAACATTTATTCCCATTGCTTACATCACGCTGATTGACGCGACCAGAAATCAACACGAAATTCCCATCCCGTGAACAACCCTTCAACATCTAACTTATGAACGCATTATTTAGAGCCTCCAACTTCAATGTCCTCGACCTTCTTTTCACATGTACTTGTGCGCTAAATACCACGGTAATCGGCACTGCGAGAAGGTAGTAGGCATGCACCAAGAGGCACAAAATTAGGGCTTCAAAGAAACCAACCATGCCAATATAACTCATCCCACGCCAATAGAAAAATTTTGCACACCTGGGACACAGTTGCACGAAACATTAAGACCAACCTCGAAATTTCAAGTTGAACTCCATGGCCCACCAGGCCTTCGGGAAAATACAACACGCAGTGTACTTGCTATTACACCCTATATGACACACAAAATTGAAGATGTGTATGGCTGTTTTTCCACCTACGCTATTGTATAATGTCGATAAAAATTTAATCGTTTTTTACCTCATAAGCTCTAGAGAATACTGAATAGGAAGTGGCAAAAAAGTATACAAGACACTGACATCCTGGAATTAACCGATCTTGTGTTGAGATAGATGCAACTTGGACTGGGCACGTCTATTCTAAAACTCCACGACTACGAGTACTCAAATAAAAGGCGAAGAAAACGGTTGTTACATGGACACATCGAATACCTTCATCAAAGAATTATTAATTGGTCAGGGGTGCAGGAGAACTGTGCCCACGATCGGCAGGCCTTGCATACTGCCTTAAAACTGGAGTAGTCGTTTCCATAGCCAATCGACTATGTGCTGCCAAGTCAAAAAGGGGCTGGGAGAGTGAAGCGTCGTGAATGACGAAAGCAACCAATCCCACACTGTCAACAGACATTTAGGGCATGAATTGTATGGTAAGGCATCTCCTCCAGCCAGCACACTGAAACAGGCAGGCTGCCTAACTTTTCACAACATATTATCAGTTCAGGCACCACTATCGTCACCAGTGATGACACTTCAGTCATCCTCACCACCATTGTTCCTGCACCAGCAATTTTAACTCAGTTCCAACCTGCGTTGCATTTTAAATAGCACGCTGGAATTATTCATCGACCTGGTCTGTAACTTGCGAATCCGTTGCGATGTGAGTGACCAATCAGCGCCTGAGCCCCTGACATACACCTACTGCTCCCATATTATCTGCTTGTACAATGCAACTGCATTGGGCCATCGCATGGGCCTTCTTGGGCAACATGCGTAAAAGATCCGCAATCAAGACTCCTTGTCACATTTTATCCAGCTAATGCGACCGTCTCGAGTGGTTAAATCCACTGCGTGCTCCACGAACTTAACAACGTACCGGTAACCTCCACGTGAGTAAATTTATAATGATGTTAACTTTCGCAGCCTTTACCGCACTCACTCTTCCATAACTTCCTTTGCCCCGATCGCAAGACAAAGTCAAGGAAACTGGAAGTTTACGCGGGCGCAGTAGGTGACAAATCCAAGCAGTCAATATGCGATTACTACATACGTCCTGGTCCACCATTTATTTACCAGGTCACAATAAATGGCAGGCTTGCCATTCAATATGTATATATGCGCTAATTTGAGGTCCCGCAAGCCAAATAACGGCAAAAGTAAAGTTGACTTAATGTTTACTGCAGCAACAAGACATATTTTCACGTGGGTGGCGTGTAATTTCTCGTCGAAGGGTAAGTTAATATGTAGCCTAGGCCGGTGTGCGTTGTCATGGGATAGGATTGTGGTTTTTACCCAACATTTTCATGGAGGTCTGTGTGACTGAATAGGCACCTAAGATGGCCAAATATGCAGGCAGAATTGGTCAGTGCGTTGGAGCCCTAAATATGGGTGAGTCTGTCTTAGTGGGATGCATTAAACAGTAAGCGCCCAGGCCTATTTGTGATTCAAATATGCAGTCGCACTTGAGACATGTTATAATTTGAGCCATGTAGCAAAGTCATGCAAAGTCATGGAAGATAATGGTGAACAGAATGACAGAAATATCCACACTGGTGATGCAAGTGGTGGCGGGTTGATCCTGTCAATTTTGCACAAGGTAAGCATATGCCCGACAATGCCTAGTCGTGCCTGAAATGTCCGTTGAAAGTGGGGACACGATGGCGTAGGTTGGGTGCTGGTATCATTCGTCTCTAGCATTTGAGTCTTGTGGATCTCCGTCTTTGCGCAATTTGGTTAAAATTGAAAGCAGTCTTTACGACAGTGTGCCATGCCTAATGATAATGACCAAGGTTCTCTGCAGTTTCCGAGTTTATTTACAGTGTTTGGAGTGTATCTTCGAAGGTTCTCTTTACCGACCACCCGTAGCTACGCTTTCATGTAATATCTGTCTTGACAGGCTCTTAATTTTCATCCTCTCGACATTGCTACTGCATCACAGTTGGGTCTGCATTCACGTGGCCTAGACACTGAGGAAGCAAGTCCTTTCCAAGATCCGGGATCATTTACCGTCACTTCATATTTATTCTTCTTCAGAGGCTGCTGAGGTTAAACTGGTTCAGTCTTCGTGCTTGACACTTATAAACAGTCCATTTCTCCGCTCTGTACATAGCAGCGTAAGGATAACAGTCTTGTACATCCTTAGTTTTTTCTCGGGTAGGATACCACAACGATTCCAGACAGAGTTCTTTACCTGCCTGAGATTGAAATTACGATGTAGCCTATGATCTTGTTGTTTCTTTACCTTATTCTCCCAAGGTACGCAAAGTTTCCTGTCGAAGTCGTAAGGTCGACAACACGAAGGTTTCCCAAATCAGAAGTCAGGGAAGACGGACTAGGAAGGACAAGCTTTTACTGAGGCAAAGAGCTAACAAGGGACTCTGCACACAGCTGCAGCTAGCGGTCTCCTCAGACTAGTTGCTGTAGTGGTAGTTGATTTGCACATCGACGACAAATCCGTATGCCGTGTCGGTATTTGTTGGGTTGATTTAAGAGATATCGCTGGTAGTAGAAGTAAGATATCGGGTATTGGGAATGTGGTCCGGGTGCTGGCACTGACGGAGAGGCTGCTCGGCTGGATTGAAAACGGAACCACAGCCATGACTCGATGGGCTGAGAGTGCTTGATGACCTCCATCTACATTTATGACAAGTTGTCAGTAACTTAATTCTCCATATCCTGGTCATATAAAATGACACAGAAAAAATTCATTTGAACTCAAGAGAGAATGCTTGTGATAATAAAGATAAGCTATGTCCAGCAGTTGCGTGTTCGATCATATCGCGGTCACCAATATCGCAGCAGGCTTAGTTGGTAGGGGAGGCCCTTGGCCGCTGGGCCGACGTTCTGGCCCGGTTCAATAGAAGGAGATAAGAAGTGGGAATGCAGTTGAGAGGATAGTTTATTCTGTATGGAACTATCGCAGGAGGGCGTTGGAGGAAGTCGGCTGCCGGACGAGGGTACGTCCAACCGCCACGTCTCCCTAAATACCCCTGGTGTGTGCGACGTCGCGTTCGTCACATGGCATCCAGCGAGCTCAGATGGGAGCCAGCCTTGAAGATGATGCGCCGGTGTGGACAGCCAGGTTTTTCAAGGGTCAGACAGCCACTGGTGCACCCGTGCATGAAGATGCGAGAGGTTCAGCGTTCAACATGTGCACGATGTACAGTCACTACATCCCCACTGATATTGATATGGAGTTTAGTGTAGTCAGCATTTGGCTTCGGTTTGTGCATCTGCACTTGATTCTTCATGCTGAGGGTCAGGTCGAAGTTAGAGCAGCCGGAATTGAAAAATTCAACGCTGCGCGTCCTCTTCCGCTGTGGTTCAGTGCACAGTCATCCGCAAATCGTAAGTTGTGGACGCTGACCTTTCAACCCAAACTGAGCGGTTTTATGTCGGCTTAGCTGTCGATTTTTACCTCCAGACGTTCTTCAAGTGGACGGTCACCAGCACAGTGGGGAGCAGAAGACTTAATGAGACCATATTGAGTACGCACCCTTGCTTCACGCCATTTTTCGCCCATCTGCTTCTGAGACGTCTTTGTTTTGCGTGACGCGCGCCTTCATCCTATCGCAAAGATGGCTTCACAGTTGATTGGATCGCTCTGGGCATCCGAATTTCAGCAGGATTCTCCTTCTTCTATCGTGATTTGTGGCCTTAAATGCTTTCTCGTGGTCGGTAAAAATGTTATGGAAGACGATACCCATTTTCTGACACTTTGGGTGCAATTGGCCGATCATTTGGCGCCGTTTCGTTGATGATGTTTGTCATCGACAAAATGAACATACTGCAGAATTTGCATAATCTCCTCAACTCACTCCTCCTGGATACACAATTTATCACAGAAGACGAAAATGCGTGCCAGTTACACATCCTTGATGTGCTCATTTGGCCAAGTCGAAATGACGAACTCGATACAACGGTTTAAAAGGAAGACAACGAACGCCATGCATCTTATCGAATTTCAAAAAGCCATCCGGTGTTAGAACATTCTTCTAACGGGTTCAGCCTCTTTGCAGAACCCGGAATCTAAAGCAGGCTGGATGCAATACCGCCATGACAAATTTACACGGAATGGCTAGCCGAAGGCCTTTATAAGCCGATTTTTTTACGTATTAGCCCGGCAGTACCTCACTGAAACACCGCCAAGGATATGGCATGCTCTGAAATACATAAGGTGCCTCTCGGAGGCAACCGAGCGCCATGGTGCGGGACATGTTGAATTGTCCACCGGCACAAAAAAATATCATGTGGAGAAAGGTCAGGAAGATCAAAGACCGACTAAATTTGAGAGAGCAGTCAGGCTTAGCATATCGTATCAGCTGCCTAAGCGTTCCTTATAATTTCACATGTCAGACTGACTGCCTACTCGGATCGCGCATACCAGAACATAAGCTAGTTGTGCATCAAGAGGGATGAATTATCATTAGTGGATGTCCATACCTTCCATGCAGATCACGAGTTTAACTTCGCAGCCACCCAGAAAATTGCCCACGTGCTAAGCAGAACAGACGGAGAATCGATTGAAGCCTAGGCCTCGGACGATGACTCATTCAATCGATTTATCTATTTTGTGCCGGTATACAGGGCCCTGCGCAGCCAACTGCACGCCAGTTGATTGATCATTGATTGACGACCACCCCCTATAACTCTCGCCCGTTTTGTTGCCCTGTTGCCCTCTGAAAACTGTCTCCTGTATGAGTTTTAAAGTTCAGACAAGTCAACAGATGGTTCCGGTGATCGATCAGTATTTCTATCTACTCATACAACCACCTGGAATTCGATATTTCCCCTCCATTCGTGAAAGCAGTATACTGACTGTACGTCAGGGCGTCCGTGATAAATGAAGTTTCTTCGCGGCAGCATTGCATGATGATGAACTGGACTAAATCGATGCGATTACCTGATCTACTGAAATTGAGCCATCTCAGATAGCCTGAGTATTGAAGCCGTTATCTGAGTAACTTTGGCGGTCGGCTACATCTCCCAGGTAGTAGAATTTCTACAGTTTATACTGATCAACTGTGTGAAGCGGGTTGTGGTCAGGGCTTCGGGCTTTGATGTACCAGTCGCTCTGCGATGGATTCAAAGACGATTGCCCAGGTGGATTGGTGACTGCAGTGTGCGGCCCTAATGAAGCCAGGTCGGAAAAGAGTTTACCTTGCTGGTGAGTATGATTATTATGATGATGGTGGCAGCGACGAACGTCCAAGGTGGGCAAAATAGTATTATTGTTAACGGCAAGGGAGACGTGAATAATCATTTTTACCTTATTATCCGTTATCAGTCAGCCATACCCAACCTCAGGGTTTGCAAAACCTGGAGATCGAACTCACGACATGTCGGTTAGAAGTCCAACGCCTCAGCCATTCAATATAACCATTCTGTCTATATTATACGAACTGATGTGCGGCTGCTGGCGGGGATCAAGAGTGAGCCCCAAGACACAACGAGACGTGTGTGTTCTGTAACGCGATCAGTGAGTGCCCCATTACCAGTGTTTGCTGTGTTCTAATTACATCAGCCTTGGGGTGGACTAAATAGTGTCAACTTGGGCACGCCAGAATATAATATAACAATTCGCAGATGAAGTGAAGGCAGAAATTATTTCAGGTGACTTTAAACCGATTTAGCGTTTGTTTACTAACTAAGTGCCTCAACAATAGGCCACCCCTTAGCTCAGACATCGATGATATTAAAAAATGACTGTGGTAAAGAGCGCTCACAACATTCATACCAACAGGCACTTGCAATGGGTGTCCAGTGCAGCAGCAAAGATAATAGCCACAAATGCTATACTCATACTGTAGTCAGACTTTCAGTAATGTACTGAAGAACGTTTATGGATTGCTCTATTATTGTTAGTCTCGGTCACCGACCAGGTTTCCGTGATATGCCAGTTCCGCTGCGCCTTGGAATGGAATCTAGAGCACTCGCAGGCAGGCGTATAGCTACCAGTAGTAATGCACGGTAGATACCAAAAGCTGGGTGCCACTTTAGTGGACATGTCTCGCCCGACAGCAAGTCATACCTAAACTCGGGTTTCGATATACTGGGATTCGAGACTGGGCAATTTTTCATTGTTGTAGTCAATTTTCCTGCTGGCTGTCGATGGTGTAAGGGTGAGCAGGTTACAAAAATATTCTTGTCGCGTTACCCCCTAAGGTATAATCTGGCAACCACGTAGGAAATTGCATACCAACGAGTAGTGATGCATAAGGAGTGTCAAACGGATACTAAAATCAGATGACCATGCTTAGTTCTCCTCCTAGAAATGGTTACTTTAACCCAGGACCCTATGTGGGGTGGGTTTTATTCGACGACTTGGAAGTGACCACGTTTTAAAATTTCTCGACTGTCCTGTACGATTCACGCACGTGTTGCGTCATCTCCGCGACAGGATGATAACGTGCACGCAGGCTAATGGATGGGAGCATTCTGCAGTTTCATGTTCGCAGTCATGCTGATGGACGCCTAACGTGATGCATGCTCTGGGATCCGCCTCGCCTACATGGACGCCGGGCACCTTCTTAAAAGCCGGGGTGTGCAGGCTCCAACGCATCTACCCCTGACGACAGTCAACAACCGGATCTTCGCGGATGACTGCGCGCTGAACACAGCTGCATGAGCAACTATGCCAAGGAGCATGAACCCTTACACTCACCCGTTGCGCCAGCTTCAGCCTAATCAGAAACACGGGCAAAATGGGGATCATGCATTAACCTGCACCTAGCAGTGAATACGGCATCTTTCGTATCACTGTCAACCACACCAGAACCAATTTCCCCTATCGAGGCAGCACACTTCACGCAGCGTCACAGTTGACGAAGTAGTTGTGCTCTAGATCCCCAAAGCCAACTGGACCTTTATGCCGGCTACAGACCATGGGGAATCGGCATGGTTTCGACAACAATCACAAACTTGCCCACTACTGCCGCAAGGCTAATGGCTATCCTAACCATTCTATCGAGAAAACCAGGTGCCAAGTGAACGGACGACGGTCAAGTGAACAGAAACCTGAAGTCTAGAGCGGCATTCGCTACAGTAAGGGAGTCTCTGAGGCGGTTTCCCGACTTTCAAAACCAACCAGAGTAGTGGGCATAGTCCACCGGCCCAAATCAATAATTCATCGCCGTTTGATGCAACTCAAGGACACGCTGCCACTAACTGAAACCTCTTCACTTATACACACAGCTGGAATGCGAAAATTCGCCTTATCCACCTCAGCTGTTGTCTACAAAATAAGGGGCAACGTGGCGGACTGAAATTGGGTTGGAGAAACCGGATGGAAATTACAGACCCGCCTGCAGGAACACGAATCGGCAGCTCGGAGACTAGACACAAACTCTCAGTTTGCAACGCGCTTGGGAGAAACTGGCCATACTTTCGATCTTCAGGAAGCCGCCATCGTAGACTGAGGCAACTCAACGATGGAATGGCTACCGCTTGAGGCGTCATATTCTGATACCAATTCCATTAACAGGCATCTAGACCTTCCTGCAGCTTTTAAATCTTGCGTCACTACGTAAGCGAAGCTCAGGACAAGTTGGTCACCCAGCTCTTAAGATAGCTGCACATAAAACATCACGATAGGGAGCCCACCTGATGAAGAACAATAGCCGCCGAACCGAACAACACCGGCAGGATGCTCAACATCCGCCCCCCCTTCCCCTTCCTCGGGGGGGAATGACTCATTAGGCACGCAGCTAGGCTGCCCTACAAATATCCACCAAAGGGCCGGGGCGGCGAACGACAAAATATCGATCAGCCCAAAACAGACACGCAGGCCATAGCACATCACTTCTAGTTCTGTTCGGTTATCTGCACTGCTTTTGACCATGGTGAGCCGACCAAGCTAACCTAAATGTCAGCAAATGAATAAAATAGTTCAGACTAGCCTGCTTTATTTCGCAACTTATCAACCCGGGGCTCTGAACTTCGCCAATTTGATGTGAAAACATTTCTGACGTACCTTCGACTATTGCCCTCACCACCACCAGCAATGAGGACTCGTTCCTAACCTATCCTCGCTCGAAAAAACACATTCACCTCACGCATCGCCTGCTCGGTCACTTGCAAATCTATCGCACCGAGTCGGGTGCAACTGCTCCAGGGGCCACGACAAATACTCACTTAATTCGCCTTCACTGTCCGAAATGCCTGCACACATTCCCTCACCGCATTGACCTATTCGTCCTCATGCGTATCCACGACAGCAGAATTCGCTGCAATGTGGACATGTTAAGCACACCCCAAAACTCATTCATCTCTAGCACCACCAAATTTCCTTCTCACCTCAACTTACCACTACTAGCAGCATCCCCACAACAACCGGTTCTGCAGTTTCCATGCCCCTCACACAGCGGCCTAGTCGGTCATTTACGAATCAATCGCGCAGAGGTTGGCGAACCAGTGCCAGGAGCACTAATAGAGCACCGCACTCGCTTCAACTGCCCATGCACTTTCAGTTACCACATGAGTATATTTGGCCATATAGGCCTCCATGAAAAACCCGCGGTAGAAAGCCATCAGGCATACTATATCACCAAACATCTCATCACTAGCACCTACCCCACACACGGACAAGCCCAGTACCACACACTGTACGCATGAACTAGGCGCCTCTAACATGAGAGGGGAGTGTGTTTTTCGGCTCCTTCTCCATGCAGCTTCTCTGTCATATCTGCGATCCGAGCAGTTCACCCCTTGGTATGAAATCATGCTGTGCAGGGGGTGATCGTCTGTATGACACGTTCAAATGGGCTGCTCCTAAGTCAGTTAGTCACCTCGCCTAACCTCAGCATCAGTTAGTACACTGGATCAGACAATCGAATGGTGCATGGGAAAGGCAGAAGGAATAAGGTTGGCTCTCGGCGCATATTGCTTACTATACGATAGTTCGACCGTCGATTTAGACGAGGTCCACCGTACGCTCCACACCAGGGTGGTGCAGGTACGGTGAATTGCGCGTGATTTACTTTAAAGTGATAGTATACTTGCGCTGCATCTACCACACACTCTCCTCTTCCCTCATCTTTGCCCGGTGTCGAGATGGAGTCAAGAAAACCGGAGATGGGAGAGGGCGCAGGTGGCTGACGCGACTGGAGCGCCTAGGCCCTAGCCGCCACTAGATGTGCCACCACCCCCCATATTCGGCATTTGTTATGGGAGCGCAACCCGAATAACACCTGTCGTGCCCTGATGTAGCCCCCATGTTGGTCTAACACATCTACCACGTGGCCCTTTTAGGGGGCACACTAGTAACAACCTGAAGCGTCTTGAGAATATCATGGTTCGATAAAGGATGTGCTTTGGAAGGTTACCAACTGAAAGATATAACTCGAACCTTGCAATCAACCCAGTATGTTTGTGTGTAGTGGCGGGCAGGTGGACTGAGGGTCAGGCTGCCATGAACCCTTCTTTTATGTGACCTCTATGACACTCTTTTGAAGTCCTGAAGTCGAAAACACGAAGATTTTCAAAATCAGAAGTCAGCGGAAGACAGATCAGGTAGGACAAGGTTTTTACTGAGGCAAAGAGCTTACAAGGGGCTCTGCACGCAGTTGCCGCTAGCGGTCTCCTCAAGCCAGTTGTTGAGTGTTGAGATTCCCTGACCCCAACAATCTGGCCTCTGTCGCCTGCAGCCAAATAGTGAAGTAATGCAGTTTGATTGGCTACGAGTCCTTGAGAGGTTAGGGCCAAGACACGCACGGCGCCAGAGGTATGGTTGTCGCCAATAACCATAACGGAGCACTTGTACCAAGAAAGCGAAAGGCGCCATGTGCGACACAAATAAGTGAAGGCTTGCAGATCCGTTTATAAGAGCGCAAACACGATGTTGTGATCGACCGGTTTATATCGATAGGCAACTTTTAAATCGTCAGCCATACTGAAAACAATCAGGAACATCGTTGACAAAAAGGCAAAATAGAAGTGGGCTGGGCACGCTACCCTGAATAACTCCACCTCTCACATGCGTGGGGTTGGAGAAAAGATCGGAAATTTTAAGTCATTTAGTGCGAGCATTCAAATAAGAGGATATAAAGTTTAGAAGCTTTTATCTATGCCGAAGGAGGCAAGTTTCCGCAAGAGGAGTTCATGGTCAATACGATCAAAAGTCCTCGTGAAATCTAAATAAACGGTGTGAATTGCCAAACCACTGTCTCTTGATTGTAGCACATGATCAAATAAATAGAACTGGTAGGTGTCAAAAGATATTTTGTCGAGGAACCCATGCTGAGCCGCATTAAGAAGGTTATTCTCTGTTAGTTGACTCATCATCTTGTCTTTGATAAAGGTCCCCAAGATCTTCGAGGCTGCTGGCAGTATATTTATTGGCCTTAAGTCGTGAAAAGACACAGGTCGGCCGTGTTTGGGTATAGGCAGAGCGTGCGATTCCTTCCATAAAATAGGCATGGTTTCGTTTTCTAGAGCAAGATTACATATCTTACACAAAAAGGGACGGAAACATATTATTTGCATCAGAATTTAGAACGCTAACCGGCACACCATCTGGTTCAGGACTGTAAGATTGATGAAAACGCCAAAATGGCTACGGTCACGTCCCAGAGGGTAAAAATTATTGTTTCGAGGACGTTACCGGTCCAAACCCGATGATTGGAAAAGGAGCGACAGAATTTTTACTAAAAGTTCTTGACAAGAAAGCATTGAAGCTATCAGCTATCAACTTAGCGTCAGCTATAGGGTTTCCTAAGGCGTCTCGAATTATGGGGTGCTGCGTTTTTTCTGCGCTTTTACTGTGTGCAAAAACAGTTTCGCAAAATTTAACGAAGGGTTTTCGGAAAAGTTGACCTCATAGGGTAGCTGTTTTTCGTCAGACAGTCTGTTAGCCTCTTCAAATATTTGTTGGCTCAAGGGCAGGACGGAAGTGCCGTTTTGTAGATGAAAATGCCACGCGAGTCTATGCAGTCTACGGCGGAATGATAAAGGGAGGTTGCCTTCATCCTTGAAATTAACTATTTTCTTACGGAGAACAAAAGGAGAAATGATTGGACAAAGAACTTGGTACAATGTAACAGTACAAATATTCATATCCAAACATAGAAAGAAGTTAGTTCGATCGTGGGAAGTAAGATGGATTAGTAATTACTCCATATTTTCTAATCGTAAATCATGGAAAAACTGTACTTTTTGGAAAATGTTTCATCAGACTGGAGTTCTAGTATAGAAAGAACTATGGCATGCTCGGAACACCCAAGTGTGTCTTAAGGTTT
>WEDG01001976.1:0-62348 GCA_017591395.1 Schistocephalus solidus | reverse complement strand
ACCGAGAGACGCCGTTTTGTTAGAGGCAGGGTTTTGTGAACGCCTCGATAATTATTTTTGTCCGAACGAGATCCCGACTTGAAGACAGGAAGAATAATAGATGTCTTCCATTAGTCAGGAAAGAATCCGTTTAAAAGCTAAACTGAGTAAAACTGCGATTAAAACATGAGTTGTAACTCCTTCAATTGTATGCAAAAACGTTACTAAACGACGGCGAGTCCATGCACACTCTCAAGGCGTATAGAATAGGAAAGGCACTGTCAACACCCGATTTAAATCCTCGACCAAGACCTCTTTAGAGCATCTTGAAAACGAAGCACAGGCACAGCTACTGCTACAGAGAAAATCAACCCTACGGGGTCCGCTCTCTAAAGTTTTTTTCCAACCAGAATACGGGCTGAAAGATCGAATGAAAATGCGACAATTAATAAAAGAACTGGAAACACAAAGGACCAATGGCGAGGCACATCTCAAAATAAGGGACGGACAGACAGTTCAAGTAAAAAGAGCATTTTTTTGGCTGAATGCAGTCTAACTGTCCCGCTTTAGAAACTAAAAACATAACCGCTTTAAACAATCGTCATAAATTTCAGATCTCTGTTAAATAAGATGCCTTTGCTCCAGGCTCTGGTTTTCATCTAACACCCCGACATTGTAATATTTACCGAGACATGGGCAACACCCTGTGTATACGACTCCGAACTCTTTATTCAAGACTTAACTTACATTCATAATGATCGACACGATGGCTGTAGCGGAGGAAGCTGTATCTATGTTAAACAACCACTTACATTTCTGGCGTTGGACTATCAACAATTTACCAAGTTAGAAGAGAGCTGTTGGCTCCGAGGTGTTCTAAAAGATAACTACCCTTTACTCGTTGGCAGTGTCTATCGCCTACCCAATGCCAGTGTGGATTACGATCTTTGTCTCTCGCAGGCATATCACGCCGCAGCTGACTTAAATATGAATTACCGCTTGATTGTTAGGGGACTACGAAATCCTATTACTTCTAGTTTAGCTAGAAGTCGTCTATGAGGCACTTTATCGAATGCCTTACTAAGATCAAAAAAGATAACTACTACAGATAGAGGATCATTACGAAGAGAGGTTAATAGGTTTAGAAAAGACAATTGGCAGGTTTAAAAAGAGCGGTCCAGTAAAAAACCCAATTTTGTACACGGCTGTCTTTCAGGGTAGCGATTGTCACAATGGGGCATTTAGCATGTGGAGTTTTTGCAGACCACAAAATCGGGCTAAGGCAGTGTCAACTGTTTTCATCTGGCCTCAGTCGTCCTGCAAGATCGTATTCTTGGGTCGGAATTCTCTAAGTTTATGTCACCGATCAGCTAGTGTTTTGACTCGGAAGTTTCGTGGTGATCTTATTGTAGTACTGTTGGTCCATCATGACAGGTGCTCGCCCCTTTATTATCGGTACAGATGAGCAGAAGAAAATGAAACAAAAGCAGTTTAACGCCCAGACCTTTGCGGCATCCAAAGGAACAATTCGCAGTTCAGCTTCTGGCTGCATATGCGGGATGTGACTATTTATCTATCAAGTTGAAGGTCATCGTGTGCAAAGGAACCACGTATCTTTTTGTTCTCCGGCTTGGACAGTTTGAAAACCGTTAACACTTCGCTTGTGCTGATTCTGACATTAAAACTGCCACTGCACGAACGTAATTGCACTTTGCAATTTTCGGGAATTTTTCTTGTGCCGAATTACCTCAAAAACGACATCAAATTTGAATTTGTTTATAACCTTCGTCGACTTGATAAAAACAGCCTCTACACCAATACATACTGACAACCGCTCAGTGAACCAAAAGTGCAAAACCCCTTGAAGATCTGAAGTTATCCAGGACCTTTGACCTCTACAAACGGCTGAGTCGTTCCTGAATATTCTTCCTATCATTTATTGTTTTTTAAAAGTGGTTTTGAACGAATAGGTGCATTTTTTGTTGTGCATATTGTTTCTATTGCGGCGTCGTTGGACTTCCGTTTGAAATTCGTTCATCTCCAAGCTTTTGATTTTTGGCCAATAATCTGTTCCCAAAGTCAGGACTCAACGAAATAAGTTGTCATTGGATCACATATTGTCTGTGTATCAGGATCAGCCTATAATTGTTTATAGACATTGTGATATTCAGGCTCACGAATATTGATATCGGAATCTCGAATAATAAACTAACTCAGCTTCATTTGGATCCTGCCTCATACGGGCTTCAGAAAACAGTCTCTCGCCGGAAAGGTGTCTACATCAGAAAGGAACGGAGAAACACTGGCAAACTCACTTCGAAGGCTGCATCATTCTTTTCTTCGTATTAGCATTCCATAGTGAATTCGGTTCGGAAAAGCACTTCTTTTTGTGCTCAGTAATCTATTCGTTTGATAATTTAAGCTGCTCGTTTAAACTTAATGCATCCTCGTAGAGATCTTGCTGGCATGGGAAACGCAAATGTTCACGACACGACCACGCGAGAAAATTATTCACCGCTTCGGCCAGGACTCGAAACACCAACCTCTCGATTAGCTACCGATGCTCTTGACCACTTGGCCACGCCCGGAAAGCCAGCAGACAAAACAAATAGTATACACTACAAAAATAATGATCTCTCCTATCTTTGTAAACCGTTTTCGATTTCATGTGACAAAAACTTACCAGAAATACTCAAGTCACGCTCAGCAGACCGAGAAGAACCACAAAGCAGTAATATTGAAGAAAGCAGTGCACTACTGAACATTACCAAAACTAAGCTAAACAGTGAAGGGCTGGCACACTGTGATGGATGCCGAGGACTCACAACCAGAGTTGAGAGATTAGAAGGAGACCTCGATCTCCTATCGGAAATAATATCAGTCCTCATAAAACATAACAAAATTAACTCGCCGAAACACGATTCAAATGAGCTGAAAACTATCAGCAAGCTAGACCACAATCATCGCAAGGAAACGGTAGAAGTCAATAGGCACAACATTTAGCGAAACAAAAAGAGAAAAAGAACGAAGTCATTAGAACAAACCTCTGAGTCAGTTGAAATACATATGACCAGAAAGAAAATAAGCGAGGAGGAAATTATGTCTTGCGTTTCCCTAGGTTTGGGAAATCAGGTGCACATAGAATCCGACTGCACAAAAGTAAATCAGCGATAGACGGTCTCTGAAAATTCGAAAAACAGTAATCGTAAGGTATCTTTACTGCCACGGACGAGTGACAGCAGCATGCTCTTTACATGTCCATCGAACTACAATGAAGCAGGGCATGGAAGCCAGCAAAGTAATGGCGGAAAAGTGGCCTGTGACTTATCGACAAACCTGGATGACACAAACCAAAATTCAGGTTTCCCGGGTGCTATTTGAGCAATCGCATTGTCAGGAGAACTCACGCTGTTTGAAAGGTCAATAGAGATGTCTGCAAATCAACCAACAGGCTCATCGATGAAGACAAATTTGAACACAGTATTAACGACTGAAACAAAGGGCATGATTCAACCTTCCATCACTAAAAGAAAGCAGGATGCAGAAACAAGTTTTTTCCCTGACAGATCATTTTGTCTGGTAGTTCAGGGAGTCTCAGAGGCTACTAGGGAAACGCCAAAAGAAAGGGTAAAACAGGATCTGCTGATATTTCAAAATTTATTGAATGATACGGAAGAAACTGGTGTGACAGTCGACATCAAAAAGATCTTTCGATTGGGGCCTTTCGTTACAAATGAAACGCATGAGGTTCGACCAAGACCATTAAAGTCATCTTCGGGAGCAAACAGCAGGTAAATCTATTGCTCTCTCGAAAGTCCCGACTACGAAAGAATCATCGTTGAGTTTTTTTTCAGCCGGATTACTCTCCCACCGATCGGATGAAAATGAGGACACTAGTAGCAGAATTGAAAAGACGTCAATACGAGGGGGAACAAAACTTGAAAATTGTAGACAACAAAATAGTCAAAACGGTGCGCTCATTTTTATGGGAACATCCGGTGAAATCGATGGCAACCACACCGGTCAAACGCCCTACCAAATGCCTATAGATTTGAACCCAGACAGGAGACTTGATAAATCTTGTGAAATATCCAGCAAAAATCGCCATGTGGAAGAAAGAACCAAAAATCGTCAGAAATCGAGGGAAGAAAACAAGATTAAAATGATGAACACAAATGTGCAGAGTCTATTGAACAAAATGGATGAAATCAAACTGGTCGTGAACCATTTACAACCTGGCTTCATAGCTCTAACTGAAACATGGTTAAATGAAACTAGCGCAGACACAGAAGTCAGGATAGGCGGATTTCACCTTAGCCGCATGGAAAGAAATGGACGTAGGGGTGGTGGAATCGCAATGTTTATACGAGAAGGCATTGACTTCATTCCGGATGGGCCCTCGCAAAATAGGATCACGTTTTGCGAAATACTTTGTTGTAAACTGAAAGTCCCAAACCAACCAGACCTCCATATTGCCGTGGTATATCGACCCCCAGGACAGTGAACGGACACGGACGAAGCACTCATCACAGAGGTAAGGCAAATCTGCCGTAGCAAACACTTATTAATACTTGGAGATTTCAACGCTCCCGATATCGATTGGGTGTCAAAGTACTGCTCGCGATCAGAAAATTCATTCGAACAGAAATTACTACAGTTGGTAAATGACGAGTTTCTTACCCAACATGTCACAATGAAGACGCGGTTCCGAAATGGGCTGCAGTCAAGCTGTTTAGATCTAATCATTAGTAGAGACGACAATTGCATCCTTGCATTAAGTTCTTATGTGCCGCTTGGACGAAGTGATCATTGTGTTCTTGCTTGGGAGTACAGTCATTTTTCTGTACCCAAAGGTCGTGCAGTTAGGCAGAGAGATGTATGGAAAGGGGATTATCCCAAAATGAAAGAATAACTGAATGGGATAAACTGGAGCCCTGCACATGTACCTGACCTTAATGCTGCCTGGTTCTTCATTAGTAAATTGATTCAGCAGTTGGTAGAGAAATTCTGCCCACTTAAAAGGCGATCGTGCGTCTCCCGACCCGAGTGGGTGATATCGGAAATACAAAGGAATCTCCTTGTCTTAAAGACAATCAGGGAAACAGGTTAACTGATAACTCTGATAAGACCAGCCTCTTATCAAATTTCTTTATGTCCGTGTATACCGAGGAACCACCTTTTGACGAGGATGAATACTACAGTACTGCCACATCTACAAACAAAATAAGCACGGTGTCGTTCCCAATGGACACAGTAAGAAAAACTCTGAAACAGCTACAGCCCACTTAATCACCTGGCCCAGATGGTATATCCGCAAAAGTTCTCAATGAACTCACAGACCAGCTGGCCTCTCCGCTCTCCAAGATATTTGAAAGTTCGATGGAGGCGGGGGCTCTGCCTACCGAGTGAAAGATAGCCAACATAACCCCTATCTATAAAGGAGGAGAAAGGACATCACCAAACAGTTTCCGACCAGTCAGCCTCACAAGTATCTGATGCGAAATGATGGAGAAGATAATCAAAACGGAACTGATGAGACATCTTGAAGAGAATAACTTGCTAAGTTCATATCAAGATGGATTTCGAAGTGGTCGATCCGGCCTCACAAACCTGCTCACATCAATGGAAAGTTGGACAAATCATTAGAAATGGGTTTGTCATTCGATGCGGTCTACATTGACTTTAGCAAAGCCTTTGACAGGGTTCCACACAAACGTCTGATCTTTAAGCTCCGTCAACTGGGTGTGACTGGCAACCTACTCAAATGGTTGGCCGACTTTCTCACAGACAGGCGCCAGCGTGTTTGTATCGGAGACGCCAAGTCTCACTGGGAAAACTTTCACAGAGGAGTTCCGAAGGCCAGCGTTCTGGGTCCCATTTTGTGTCTGATATACGTAAACGACTGCCTGGATTGTCTGACATGCGAGAAGGTAATGTTCGCTGACGATTTGAAGTTATGGAAATCGATTGAAAAACCGGAGGATGCGCGGAAATTACAACAAAACTTAGATCACTTGCAAACATGGTGTGATGAGCAAAAATGTCCTCCATTCACTGAACCTTAATCTTAACAAATGCCAAATAATCCGACTGCGGTCTAGTTCCAGAAGATTGATAAGGTTTGAATACCAGGACTTCATCAGTGGTCACCAACTCCAGGAGGTAAATATTCTAAAGGACTTGGGTATATGGATAACACAAACTCTCAAACCATCGTCGCACTGTGCGAATATCGCAAAGAAAGCTATGTGTATTTTAGGCGCAATCAGGAGGTCCTTCGTTAATTTTGACGGAGAGCTTTTTGGGTGCGTGTTTGGAACATTTATCCGGCCAGTGTTGGAATATTGCGTTCAGGCGTGGCGCCCTTGGACGAAACATGACTATGCTCTGTGGAGAAATTTCAACGGAAAGCAACGAAATTAGTCAAGGGATTGGAATGCCTACCCTATGAGGGCCGCCTAACAAGACTTAAAGATTTCCTCTCTCTTATAGGCAATACAGAGGCGATATGATCTTAGTCTTCAAAACTGGTCAGAGGAGTTGATTGTGCACTTCAGATGGCCATCTTTTTTGAATTTGCAAACACGACAAGTCTCCGAGTTCACCAATACAAACTGAAAATAAATCACGCCAAACTTGAAGTGCGGGCCAACTTATTTTCCCAACGGGTGATTGACGAATGGACCAAACTGCCAGCCTCAGTTGTTCAGGCTGAAAGCGTAGAAATGTTTAAAAGAAGACTTGATGCATTTTTACTTGATGAACATATATTTAGTCGACAGCAATGATCGATATACTAAAACGACTATCGCCATGTAACATTTGCTTGTTTTGCTAGCGTCTATCTGTAAATAGGGTTTTCAAAGGCTCTGCCTATCTCCCTTATATATATAGAATTTTACTGAATTATAAAATGTAAGGACTCAGCCTTTAGTTTGATCCTCTTCCGCGATTGAGCAATATCAGGGAGCACACAGTCTGAGAGACTTTCAGAAATAAGCAAGAGTCGAAGCGTTCAGTCGCAAGTTACAAATTCTGAGGATTATATAGACAGGTTCTTCAATAACTTCACAACAGCGCTTCTTCTACACTGCGGTAGAGACTAAAGACTCGTAGGGTTGAAGGACTTGAAATTCGAAACCAATTTCAAACGACTCGCCAAACGAATCGCCAAAGATGTATATTTTGCGGCCAAAATAAATATACCACCGATAAATATATATATATATATCAATTAATAGATATCTAATGAAAATCTAGTAGATATTGCTTGCTGTTAGATTTTTTCGTTCTGTTCAATGAGAAAGACTATTAGTCCATTGCTCTGTTTTTGGCCTTGCTTCAATGCACCTCACCCGCCCCAGAGTGGAAATTTGTGGTTTTGTTTGGATTGAATTTTAATAAATTTTTGGCATTGAAAGTAGCAAGATCAAGTAGTCCTTGCGACCTTGCTCTATTATTGACACCTGGAAAGTTGAGATAGTTCAAATATGATTATTATTCATGTATTTCATAATATATTTTATGTAATGAATACAGTTTCATTTAATTTGTACTTAATACTTGCATTACGCAGCTGTAAATGCATCTTCAAACGATTGAAGCTACCGAAGAAACATACAACCATTCTATCCTAACAACCTTCAACTCCTCAACTTGACCTATGACAATTCTGTTTGGTCAATGGGCCTCCCTGTTTCGCATTAGGTTTTATTCAGATTTCATTCAGTCTTTACTATACCGTGAGATCGGTTTCTCTTTTTTTGGAATTGCAAAGAAGGTGTTTAATTTTGCATTTTTGACGGTTATAGTATAAAATATAGCGATTATGGAACACGTGCAAACTTGCAACAATTATACATCTAAATCCACCCCGACAGCTGTCGGAGATTTAATGGTGTAGCTCTTCTCTCAAGTTTTTTAAAATCTGCTTTCTAACTTAGAGAAATTCACGCTCACTTTGACCAAAATCATGCTTTCAATGTCTGCGTACGCGAATAAAATGCGTTTGGTTTATCGTTTAGCGACATTCACGCTGGTGTTATTAACATGCCGTTCGAACTAGAATAAACATAACTGCATTCTGCCTATCGATGATTTCTGTATCAGACATTTCCCATCTGGTTATTCAGTGGCATTGTTGCCGTACAACGTTTCGCCGTCCTCGGCCGCTAATGCATTTGCGAGCAGACCAGTGTCTAGCACATAGTGTCTAACTTAAGCTCGCAAACTATAATTTTCCTTGCGGAGTATTTTGCACGTCATGATCTGACCCCTTATTTTTCTGCTGCGTAAGGCCTTAAGGGTTACATGACTTACATAAACAACTATCTATGATCGGGTGTTTTTTCAGTTTCTCAGATAAGCTTTCTCTAGGCTTGGGCCTTAATACGTATGTCTATGTCGATCCCCTGTCTAACCTGCCAGGGTAATGCCTTACAACGTGCCTCCCCATGCACAACGGTTTCCTCAGACACGCTTATTGAGCTCGGTCCAGCTTATGCTTTATAAACAGAGGCCAGATACAGAACGTTTGAAAGCGACCTCAAAACATTGATTAACAGTCTCTTTCTCCCAGGGGACCCATTTGGTCAAATAAAGTCGATACCTTAACCAACATCCAGCCGTTACTTGGCAGAGTACGCTGGGCCAGCTCAGTGTGCAATGTGTGCGGCCGACACCGACATAGAGGATAGCCCTGACCATGTTTTTGTGAGAATTGGACTTCTACTCTAACTAAGTGCTTTCAAAAAGACAAATGACATCGTCGGTAGGCACATATTCTGTACTGTGGCTATCATCTATCGATTCGCCTTGTTTCTAAGGAAAGAACCATCTTTAGGATATCTCCTAAGACTGAAGCGAACTTCTACCGGTATCTTGCTGCATGTGCTGGACCGTATCATATGTCGCTACAAGGACTTGATGTCTGTTATAAATCATCGGACTGTCTGATTATACAAAGGCTTCTCTCATTCGTACAATGTGAACCTAAGTTGCGTGCGTTGTGAGATCACCCACTCTACATGGCACGAAATTAGCGAACTTTGGGGGGGGGGAAACAGTAGGGAAGCAGTAAAATTAATAGAGCATAAAAGTTAAGAAGGCGGTGTAGAAATCAAAAAGGTGGACACAAATTCCACGTGATTTGACGAGTAGTCTTACGAATGACTCCGATGCGTTGCTGTCGGCTTATCAGCGAGCGAGTACAAGGACCAATGAACTAAGATCGAGGAGAAACACCGAATGCAAGTGCAGTGAGCGTGGACACATGAAAAGGGGAGTTGATGGATGACTAAGCGGGAACGACGGATGCGTGCTTCGGACACAAGCAGTTAATAACAAATAAACAAGAATACAAAACCGACGTGCTGGATGTCGCAGATGTTCTACGCTTGAATTTAACCTCTGTATCCACCTAATACAGCTCGAATTGCGCATAAGTCGCCATCATCATTGTACGATCTAAACCTCGGCCACATGGTGCACACTTCACGCCCCATTAAAAATTGTCAACAAAACGACAACTCCTGAAGAAAACATGACATGTGTACTACCAAATGGTGGAAACCACTCCTCTCTGCTTTTTAACATCTGTCACTAGGGCTGCAACCGACGATTATAATAGTAGGTGAAAGGTAGCATAAATAAACCCGTGTAAATGTCTCGTTTGGCTGTATTTTAGGTACTTAATCTGATGAGGGGCTTTCAAACTGCTCCCAGCCTCTACAGTATCCGAATGTTCATCAGCCTTTGCGTGTTCTCCACCGTATCTGCAACTATATAGATTTGTTGGAAGAGTAACCTATTCGCGAAACGTGCGTCCATTAAGTTCCTAAGAGTTGCGTTAGACAGGCATGTGATCCTGAAGCTGAGACCTACCTGTTTTCGCCTTTATATTTGTTAATTGCGTTGTTATACGATTCTTGCCTTCAGGAACCTCTTCTCCCTTTTGCCAGCTTCCATTGGCTGCATGGCCACAGCTGCTTCCCGACGCCTCCGGCCTTATAAGCTTAATAGATGGATCCTCCTTCTTCCCAGACGGAACTTTCGCGAGTTCTATGATGACATTAGTACTTTCTCACAGAAGAAAATGAGTACTGCTGATGTTAATAGGCGCATCTTCGAAGGGGAGTTCTACTGTTTCCCGAGAAACAAAAAACTCGGCTTCACGGCAAATCAAGTGAGCACAATCTGCGTATCACGTTATAGCCCTCTCATTTATCATACAAGTCAAATAGCCGTAATGCGTTGAATATGTGTACTAAATGGCATTCCCGTTCAAAACGTCTTTAATTAGCTTTTATAAAAAGTGTTATAAGGATATTAGGACTGAAAAGAAGCTCCATACAAAATAGTGAAGCTTTTTTTAAGGTTCACCATATTTTTAACAACCTGTACGATCCATGTTCTTCGCGTTTAACACGTGTCCCTGATATTCTCGCAAACCTCTGCGTGCATTTTTGACTGGCTTTAACAGCAAGGTTGATTGCTATTCTGCGTGTTCTGAGTCAACGTGTCTCTCGGCTAACGCTCGCCGCAAGTGTATTCGGGATTCTTTTCCGCCGCGTGTCTACTCACGTTCTCGAGAAACTACCATTTATTCAAACCAAGCCAAGGCTTAACACATTCCTTTTTTGCGGTTTATTCTTCGTTCTTGTCTTTTAAATTTTTGTCGGCCGTTAAGGTCTTTGTAGGAGGAAAACTTGGATTGCCTTTTAAGGGTTAGGAAAGACTGTAGTTTGCGTGCATCTCCCTCATGTTGTTTTACAAAATTTTAGGGACTTTTTGCAACGTTGAACCCGTCAAGCATACTTACATGGATCATACAGAATGTATCTACGTTTATGGGCACTTTCCAATCTTTATACTCCGTTTCTTTTATTTTGGGCTTTCACCTGATTGAGAGCCTCACCTG
Organism: Schistocephalus solidus; assembly: GCA_017591395.1. Taxonomy (NCBI): domain Eukaryota; kingdom Metazoa; phylum Platyhelminthes; class Cestoda; order Diphyllobothriidea; family Diphyllobothriidae; genus Schistocephalus; species Schistocephalus solidus. Next base: position 51,451 of record WEDG01001976.1, on the reverse strand, counting down.
AACTTGAAATACTTTTAGCCAGCGGACTCCAATAACGCGCCTGATTACCTGTCTTTTCTACCCCTTTTGCTAGGTGCAAAGCTCTTTATTAAAATTACCATCGACTGGCTCCTCAAATCATAGTCATTTGTGTTCTGTGACACTTTTTATAGCTTAACCGTCTCATATATTATCTTTCGCCTCTCTTTGCCCAGTTTAAAGTTAACCTAAACTTTCCCTAGCCAACGATTAACTCTCTTGACTATTGACAATATTTCTGAGTCACTTTGTTCGATGTTCACTGTCTTGATGGTGATGGCTGACGCTATGTGCCTCACAGCGATTTTCTTGCATTTTTGCCTTTTTTGCAATCCCGTTCTATGCATTTTACATCCTTCTGATTCGATGAACGTGCGCCTGCTCAGCCAAATGCACCTTCGTGAAAATTGGTGGCAAAACACCGCATCACTAACCCCGTCGCCACACCTCGACGTACAGCACACTTGCTCAGGACATGCTTCTCTCACGCAAGCAGAAGCGTTTTCTTTTTTGTGTCCTTGTGCACCATGACACGGTACACAGGTCGTGGGTGGTATACGCAGACGGGCTTTCGTAGCTCTCTCAGTCACTGTGCACACTCCCATAATCTAATTAACGGGCTCAGACCGATGAATGGGTGAGGGAAGAGAGGGGCCGGTACTGGGGACTGCATCCCCCCGGCACTTCAGCGCATTCTCCTCTATAATAAACGTGATACGTCGGATTTTATCGGGGCGCGCCCAAAGTTCGTGGCTTGAAAGGCTGCTAACTGAGGGGTGAAGTCAGTCCATGTGCTCTGTATTGTGTAGATGCGGGGTGGTGGCTGAGACTGACTGATCTGCTGCCCCCTTAATATGCCCTCTATTACACTCTAACTTCGACGGGATATGAGTCGTCCAACACGCCTTCATGAGCGCCTGGTGTGAGCTCATAGCCGTTTTCACTGAAAGCCTGGTCCGTTCTGCTGTGACCAGGTTGCGTGTGGCAGGCGCAGATAGGATCCTTGGGCGCTGTCAGCTGCTGCGCCTGAGCTTGCCCCGGGCGTCTTAACGTTTTGCCATCGGAGTCTGGCGAGTGAGTGAGAGAGAGAGAGAGAGAGGGACTGTGGTAGATGCTGTGCAAGTCTGCCTTTAACCAATGCACTCAAAGGTTGCTGGTGCTGCGCCCACAACGCTGTGTGGCACATGGTGGACGTTACCGTTTGCGATGGTCGAACTGTCGCATCAGGGTTACTCATTTTGCCGTTCACGCTACATTTTATGGTCAGGTCATCAGCCGCTCGACCTTGCCTCCTTCCTTGTTTTTTTATGCACTATCCTTGCAAATTTCTCAGTCGTGTTGGCGGCAGCGAGAGGTGACTCCACTTTGTAGCAACCGCGCACCTTTTCTCATATACCTCAAGGACCCGTAGTACTAGCAGATTGACTGTTATGTCGACATCTATTCGTAATATTACCCAAGATGCGGTCGTAATGTTAGAGTTTTGTCTTTTTACCTTCTGCACCTCAGGTCATCTCTTTCCGTCAACCCTCTCCTTTCACTTCTGGACCTGTCTTTTCTTAACCCCCCCCCCATCTTCCTCTTCATTCCCTGTTTTCTTTTAAACGCTAATGAGCTTGATTTCATCGCCGGTCACTGATGCTTTTCTTGTACTTATACTGCAACTTTATTTTCACAGGTTATTCCACCAGTCCTGTCTGTAAGTGAACACAATCGATTTGGCAATTAAGAATAAATTAATGTTCAAGAAAACTTTGCGCCAATAGCGCGTTCGTTGAGCATAATGAGAACTGACATTGGCCCGAGAGTTGCACCAGAGTGAGGGAAAAGTGCACTGTTTACCTTTTTCCCTTCCCACATTTAATGAAAGGAATATATCAAAGCAACTGGAGCCGGATATAGATCAGTGTCTGGTCAGGCAGTTTGTTCTCGTCCATGCGTGTCACACGTTCTGGCCCTCGAACCCTACATTAGCCAGAATTCAGTCAATTTGAGCTCACATTGAGGAGAATTTTTCATGGACCTAGAACAAGAAAAAAGCCATGTCAATTTCTTAGCCAGCAATATTGTAAACCAAGACCTTCCTGCATAACTCAAAAGCTTACTAACTCTATTGCAGTAAGGGAAAGATCCTGTAAGATCGGCCTTACCTCTCAGCTATCATGAACCAAGAGTAGGTCTAAGTCAAGTCAACTGTAATAGCGCAAGTAGTAGATATGTCTTTCTATCGTTTTCGGATGCTTCTTTTGTTACATCACTAGGGAAAATCCTTCCTCTAAACGGTGTTGTAGGAAGGCGCGTCTTTTTGAGTTAAGCATTTACTATGTAGTACATCTGCATTTAAAATTACGCTATTACTAGTGGTGAGGCCTGGTCCACGTTTTTCCAAGGTCGAAGCAAAGCTTTGACTGCTGTGAATCCCTCTTAGAGTAACCTTTATAGCAACTCTTACTCAGGTGACATCAGACTTGAATTGGTTGTGGGTGTGCGTCTCCTACATCAGACAAATGACCGGCTTGGATGGTGGTCTGATTGTGGAGGTGAGGGAGAGAGTAAGGTCGACGACTCAGCGCATATTTCCTCACTATAAACAATCTGACGCGCTTGAAACTATCATGGTGCGCTAAAAGCCGTGGCTTGAAAGGTTGCCAACTGACGGGATAACTCGGACCGTATGGTCAGCCTGGTATGTGTTATTGTTTGGAGTGGCTGACTGGCGGACTGAGAGTCAGGCTGTAATGGCTCCTTCTTAATATGGCCTATATGGCACTCCCAGTTAGCTGGGATCCGAGCCGCTCCTTTCTTGTGTCGTTGTATTCTTATTTTATGTTGGACCGCAGTGTGTGGGTCTGAGCCGTCCCATCTCCGATCTTCTTGACTCCGTTTTGAAACTGGGTCCAGATGGGGAGGGTGGAACAGAGGGTGAGGTAGATGCAGCGCAATTCTACTCTCACTATAATCCAGCGCGAGTCACCGTCACTACATAGCATACGGTGGACATCGTCGAAAACGACGTTCGAACTATCGTGTGTGGGTTGGGGCCAGCATGTGCGTGGCACACGCGTGGACTGAGACTTCACGCCACGTCTGTCACTCAGCCCAATCTCACCTCGTAAAATGTGACCAATTCAGCTCGATCGTAGTTCATAGACACCGCAATGTATTCAGTCTGGCGTAGTCTAAATGTTTAACATGTACAGAGAAACTGCCTTCAACGGCTGAATGTACAGTAAGTCGACGACCTTGGTTGCTTTCAAGTGCATGTGTTTCCCAACCAAACTTTTATTAGGAACGCTTTGTCCTCTCGACTGGCTAATGAGCGATTTTTCACTTGAAGCTACTATATCTGCTATTTGCTTTTAATTTCCCTCCGAAGGAAATTATCCCGGGGACTTGTAGCAACCGAACAGAGCTACCGAAAAATCACGTGTTTGAGAGACGATAACAGCGTCCTCGCAATTACTTCGTGTCGTCGTTTGTGTTGTGGCCCTTATAATAAGCTCTATTGCACTGTATTTGCATCGCAGTTTAGCACAAAGTATCCCCGAGAGTGTAGTTAATTGTAGAAGTAAAATCTGCGAATCAGACGCGCAAATGGTGTACAGACCTAACTGGCTGTATTTTAGGGGATTGGGCGACGTGGACAGTATTAGTGCATACAGCCGCCTTAACTCCTTGCATTGCATTACGGTACACTTGGAGCCTACTACGAAGGCCAACTGCGGAATCTGTCGACCAGCAAGCCGATCTCATCGTAATTTTTACAGTGACCTCTCATTTTCTGTGGGGAAAATTGTATGACTACCTGTTTGTGCAGACAGACGTTTCTGATATCTCATGTTGCTACTTTTGTTGTTACTTCAGCTTGACGTAAATCGACCGGTGGAAGATCGCTGGTCGGCCTATCGGTTAGGTGGTGCCATGATCTTCAACGATCGCCTGCACTTTAATTCCTCCCACCCTCTTTACGGCCTGATCAATGATTTCCCCGGCGGTCACCTCTTCACCGCCGTGGACGGACACGCGGGTCACACGTGCGCACACGCTGTTAATCTCCTACACCCCGACTACCTCGCCGCAGCAATGCTGCCGCACCACCTTATCCCCGCTGTGCTTGCCAACCTGGAGGACGTCGCAGCCAGCCATTCGTACACGCCGCCAGCCATACAGGTCTGTGAGCTGTCCCAGCCTTACCTCACGGACTCAACTGCCATAATGACCACCTCGCCGGAGCCCTTACAGGCCGCAGCTGGGAATGGCGAGGTGGTAAAAGGGGAGGAGGAGGCGGCGGTGGAGGAGGACGTGAACACGGCCTTCCTGCACGGTAACCAAGCTAGCAACTGGCGTCTCTGCGGCCAGTGGGGAGGCCTGGATGCGCAGGTGAACCAGCGACGATCCGCTAACATCCGACGTCTCCTGCACGAACGTCTGAAGGCTGGTGAGGGGAAAGATGAATCAGGTAGGCTTTTGCGTGCCCGTGCAGTACACACGAAACTTTCCTCAAATGGGATAGGATGACTTAGACGCGGTTAAAAAAACTGGCTGGCACAGAACAGGACAGTTTGATCGTCGTTATCGACGATGTCCACCGCGTGCCCCAGGATAGGGTGAGTGCAAAGACGGGGGCTTGCGCGGAAATTAGTTTGTGGTGATAGTAGACTTGCGCTGCATCTTTGCAATGTCAGCATGAACTCCACCCGCGACGATCATCTCTTGCCAACCGACAATGGCATCATCATCATCATAATCATCGCTGTCGTCTTGGTTGTTGCCCTCAGTACCCCTCAGTTGCCCCCCCTCACCCCCACCCCTCCCTTAATCAGACACATCAGCGTCAGTGGAGATTAGGGAAAGCCTCATCGAGCACAACCCCCCGCACACACCTTAACAGCTACAACAGTTTAGTCGTCGTGAGCCGCAACGCCCACCGCACGCCCCAGAGAGTGTGCGCAGCACCGGTGACCTGTGCATGAATTAGTTTATAATGAGAGGCGGACTTGCGCGGCACCTACTGCACTGCCTTCCCTCATCCATCTAGCTCCAATGGCAGGACAATGTTAAAGCGACCGGAGATGGACTCGGGTGCAGTGGTTCAAAAAATATAAACTCGTGTACGCCTACCACACACGACCCGGTCCCCATAACACACATACAGGGGCCTTTCCGTAAGGTCGACTGGGATCTTGCCTGCCGGAGAATTACACAAGGGCCGTATTAAGGTGAAGGAATGAGTTATTCCTATCAGTTGCAACTTTAAAGGCTGCGTTTCTTAGCGCCATGTGATAGCTGCAATTGCGTCAGATTTATTACTAGTGTGACCGGTGTTGTTCTGACATGGCCATGGATCCCCAGTTACGCCCCCCCTCTCTCTCTCTTTCTCTCTCTCGCTCTCTCACTCTCTCTCACTCACTCACTCTCTCAGAGCCTTTCAGCCAGCTGTAGATTTGACTAGGCGTAGTGACTTACGCGGCTGGCGGGCCTTCATCTAAAGCGTCCAACCACAGGCATGTACGGCAGTGGTCTTCGGCTTGCGGGAGCTGTACTACCCGATTAACGCTTGCCGTGGGCCACTCTGACCCTCGGTTCAACGCAGCCCGTTATGGGAGCCACGCTCATCACCCAAATCACAAACAAACGTGGCCGTAAACTACCATGGTAAATTACGACAAGTGGGGTACCATTAATTGACGGTTTATTTTTCAGGCCAACCTTTATGGGTGTACTTACAGTAGATTCCCTATCTATCAGCTGAAATTCTGAAATGTTTTTTTTTGGCTTAAACTACCTATTAGGGTTGTCGTATTGATTATTGTGCAGCCAAGATATTTCAGTCACATTAAGATGCCGGCTGTTGAAAGAGCTTCTTGTACTCATTTGATAGTAAATTGTTTCTTCGGTTTTTAAAAAAGGTTTCTTATTATGAAATTTTTAAGGATCTTGAAATTTTCACCCATGCTACATCGTATCCGTCAATTTATTAATGTTGCCTACAATATATTCAAAATGATCCAAATCCATTACAAAATTTTATGAGAACTGTGTGACCTCATTCATACCGTAGATAAATTTATGATTTTTCCTTACATACTTTGGAAACCGCGAATTCAATTTTAAGGGCCGGTAGGGTTCAAAATTATTCAGCAATTAAGAAACTTTTATAAACCGAAAGATACCCTGAAACAAGTATAAACTTTGAATAAGACATAATTTACTACCAAAAAAATAGAAGAAATAATATTTTGTGCGTTTTTTCTGTAAACTATATCTTATTTAATAAGAAAATTGAAAATCACAACTTAAGTAATCGTTTTATACAGACTGCTTTTTGCAGGCGGGCCAAAAGAAGTTTGCTCAAAAACAGACATCCTGACGCGAGTGAAATATTTTGAGATTAGGCTGCATGATAATCTATACTACAAACATACTTAAATAGTCTATTCAAATCAAAAAACCAATTCTGAATTTTAATTGAATTTTCATGAGATAGGCAATCTATTCCATCTTTATCGATTCATCGGCATACGCTGTTTGTCGGTTGCATTCTGACGAGAACAGCAGATTTTGACCTCCACCACAGTAAGCAGAAAATTCGTAAACCGAGATAGGGATAGCAGAGTACGTTACCTCGCGTCTCTCAGATGCAGGCAACCTTAATGAAAAAGTCCGCTTGGTATCGTGGCTAATCAGGAAGCTTTGTTGACAAAAACAGTGGACATTTGAGCGCTCTATTCTGGCCTATTTGCAAGAGATCTAGATTGCCACATTGAGAAGAAAAAAAAATTAGAACGCCCTTACTGTGTCTTTTAAATCAGATCAGGTCAATAAGCGTCACGCATTGCTAACCAAGCACTGCCAGTAGCAGTAAGGCGTCGCCTTGACTAACCCTGATCATACCTGTCTGCACACCGGCATCAAAACACACCCGGGTTGCGCAGATTGACCTGACATCTGATCATCGGCTACATAAAAACCTTAAGATATGTTTGAAACAGCTTTTTGGGAGCTTGAAGGTCAGAAACTATGCACGACTATAAGTTGGCAAAAACATTGAATGGTAGACCTATATGCGAAATGTTTCGTTCTAGTCGAGTCCTCTGTACTTTGAACTTGAGTCCCTCACGTGTTGCCTTTCACAGACCTTGTACCATTTTCTTTAGCTTTGATCCGAACTGTGTTCATAGCGAAATCTGAGGTTTGCTTTAATAGAAACAGATAGATAGTCGGTAGCTGACCATGGAACAGTTAATATGCCTTCAAGGGTGACTGGGCAAATCGCTAAGGTGCAAAAAGGGTTACAAGGAAAGGCCCTATCGTGATGCGGCGAATGTTGCTCACAATTTAGGACCAAGGCCCACCCAGTCGCCTTCCGTTCACGTGGGTCGGGTGAGACCGGGGAACCGGCTTGTCTCAGGCAGTAGGATCGGGAGACGAATAAAGCAGTATTGGTGCTATGCAAAACACCCATCCAGCCGACTCACAGTCAATTTAATACCTACCTTGTGAGAAAGTTGTCCACCATGTTTCAACCTCCCCGTAGTCCAATCCATGCCATCTAGCCGGGATGCCTCCCGCGCATACTGAATGCTGACAGAGTGACAGACTTCGTCTCACGAATTTAAGCGAAGATGCGCATCCCAGGTTCTTTTTGAAAAGAATAAGTCACGATCATCCCCTGCCAGTGATCATGCCTTCATCTGTTTTTTTTCGTCCTGAATACTGAAGTGTGTATTCGATTAAGAATGATTGTTTCGGTGGCATCTTAATGCTGATTATTCATTTGACCGAATTATGGAAACTCAGCGGTCTCGTTGGGATTCGAACCCACAACAGCATAGGTATAGTACAGCCAACCCTTTAACCGCCTAAACTACGAGGCCCCACCGGAAGCCGTGAGTTTAATCACACCAAAGCGTTTCTCTTACTGTCGTCGGTTCGAATCCCACAGAGGCCGTATAATTTTTCACAATTGGGTCGTGCATTATAATCTGCTGATTATTTTGCAGCTGTGTTTTAATTGGCATAGAGCCCATGCCCACATATACCACAGCCTTTCTTTCCTCCCTCATGACCAAGCCCTTGAGTGACGTTTACTTTATTTTCTTTGAGACTGTATAAAGAGTCATGTGATTTTAACATCACAAATGTGTCTTTCGCTGAAACCGACATGGCGGACTACAATACCGATGCGGTAATATCAATTTTTCCTACTCTTCACGCATTAATGCACACATACACCCTGTTTGGACACGTGCCAGATTGTGCATTGGAGGAATTGTTGTATGTTCGAGTATCGCTTAGTGCCTTCCCCAGTATCTGCTTACCAATTTAGGCAAAGTTATCCGCCATTTTGTATTTACAGTAGATTGCCTATCTTATGAAAAGTTAATCAACATTCGGAAATGGGTTTTTGATTCGCACATGCATACAGCTACTCGCAAAATATTTCAGTCACGTCAGAATCCCGGCTGCTGAACAAACTTCTTTCCGGCCCTCCGTTTTTTTGGCTTAAACTACCTATTAGGGTTGTCGTATTGATTATTGTGCAGCCAAGATATTTCAGTCACATTAAGATGCCGGCTGTTGAAAGAGCTTCTTGTACTCATTTGATAGTAAATTGTTTCTTCGGTTTTTAAAAAAGGTTTCTTATTATGAAATTTTTAAAGATCTTGAAATTTTCACCCATGCTACATCGTATCCGTCAATTTATTAATGTTGCCTACAATATATTCAAAATGATCCAAATCCATTACAAAATTTTATGAGAACTGTGTGACCTCATTCATACCGTAGATAAATTGATGATTTTTCCTTACACACTTTGGAAACCGCGAATTAAAGTTTAAGGGCCGGTAGGGTTCAAAATTTTTCAGCAATTTAGAAACTTTTATAAACCGAAAGATACCCTTAAACAAGTATAAACTTTGAATAAGACGTTATTTACTACCAAAAGAATACAAGAAATAGTATTTTGTGCCTTTTTCTGTAGAATTAATAAGAGCATTGAAAATCAGTGAGAAAATTGCATACTACTTAAGTAGCCATTTTTTACTGAGTATACTTTTGCGGGCGGTTAGAAAGAAACTCTTTCAAAAGCCGGCATCCTACTGTGACTGAAATATTTTAGGATTAGGCTGCAAGATAATCAATTCAACAACCCTTCTTAAGTGATTCGCTTGTATCGAAAACATATTTCAGAATTTCGATTGACATTTCATGAGTAAAGGAATCTACTGTACGCTAGCTGAGTTTCCCCGTCTAGGGCCTGGTGGTTGGAGCCTGCTCTAGAAGCAATGTTTTATACCTCTTTTCAAGACAACCACGTCCAAGGAAGTCCTCGACAATCACTGTTGGTTATGCTCCTCCTCATAGGCAGAGGATCTTTGCATTTTCTCAAAATTCCAGGGATAATGCACCTTCAGCTGCCCTATGGCTCATTCTTTCACTCCCCCCTCTCCCTTTTAGCCGGCGATTGCGTGATGCACGCAAACGGTAACATCTACGACCGAGAGGGCTTCCTCATCTCCGAAGGCTCAGAGCTGCCCGCAGCCAATCCCGAGGGCAGCCAAATGGACTGCACCACTCTGAGCACGGCCACCACCGTCGCCTCTATACTTCGGCGTGGAATGACGCGCCTGGACTCTGACATCATCACTGACGGCATTCCTGACACCACGCAAGGTCTCAACAAGTCCCTCCTACGCATCGTCCTTAGTGGCTGTGTCGCCACCAGCGTCTACATCCCAAACAGTCAGGATGTGGTCTACGTGGCTCAGGTAGAATTTCCTCTTCCGCCCTTTGTCGCATCCCTCTTCGTCTTTCGTGCGTTCTTACCTGTACGTTACCAGATCGTGGAATCAGGCCAGGGAGCTCGCACTTATTCGACCCCTGGTCTTTGTCGATTTAAACAAGGGGCTTATCAACTGTGTTTTAAACAACGTTACAGCCTCTACTCCAAGTCAAACTGCCACTTATCAAAACTGCATTGGAATCCGACAGTTCAACCCTCGATTTCGACAATGTCTACCATATGCTCCGCAGCATGGTGGTGACTTGTGCGTAGGTTAGTCTTAAGTGATAGTGGACTGGCGTTGCAGCCACCGCACTCTCTCTTCCTTTACCCGCCCGCGCACAGTGTCAAGACAGAGTCAAGACGACTGGAGGCGGGGTCGGGCGCAGATGGCTAGCGCCAAATCTGGCTCGGATCCCACAAAGTGAGAGTGCCATAAAGGCTACATTGAAGTCCATCGTGCAAGTCACGACTGGTGGAGCGATTCACCTCGCCCATGTGGCGTAAGAAGACTGCATGCCATGTCACTGTGCGCCTGTTCTATTTTTTCGGACCCTATCCGGCGCATTGAGTTCTGCCTTTCCTGGACTGCAGCATTAATTACATTTACCGAGACTGCATTGTTCCAAAATTTGACCTTCGTGCAATTGTCTGAAGCATCTCGTTTTCCCCTCTTGTAGTGACCTCACTCACGTTAATAGGCTGCTTCTCGGACCGCCTGTGCCCGTCTAGCTATGCTCGGTAGTCGACGGACGGCCAACGCCGATGGTTACAACTGTTTTCAGGGGGTGACACTTTCCGCATAGTTCCGATGGCTAGAGCGTTGACTGTACTCAAATCTTTCCTTTGAATCTAAACGAGGTTGCCGAGTTTTTCACTCTCGGAGATCAGTGGGGGTTCAAGGTGACAAGGGGTTGCGCCAAGCTCACTCTGCCCCCCCGCCCATGATGTTCAAAGGGCAGGGGTAAGATCAAGACGGTGGACAGTAAGCCTGGATGCGGTGTTTGACTGGTAAAAACCCACGTCTACGCGCGTCAAGCGTGTGCCAGTCACTGCACTCACATAAGACAGGCTTCTGTGTCTTGGCTCCCTTGTAGACAGGAACTGCAATCGAGGCAACAACCGTTACCATAATACTAACCTAACCTAACTCCTAGTGATGACCCTAGAACCCTGCTTTCCGTATAATTTAGCACAAAGCTACATGTATTACGCGTCATTTCTATTCCTTTGTCCTACCAGGGGGCGAAACAAATGATCCCTAAGTTGATCGAACTAGGTGATCTGCGATATCCGCTTTAAAATGTGATATCGGATCTGCTTAAAACAACCGGAGGTTCGGTGGTCAGAAATTTCCCGATAAACCAACTGAAGCTAAACTGGGCAATGGCCTGTAACACTGGTGGGAACGGTAACTGCCGAGATCAACTAATACTTTTTTACCAATGCATCTTGCATGTAACCTTGTTTGCGATCAATCGAGTGATGAAAGTATCTGTAGCCAAAATTTCTAAGACCTAGCAAAGTATGGCATGTCTGGCTAAAACTTTTAAATTTGACGACAAAAAGACCTGACCTCCGTTAATACTTCGGCCCAAACGAGATCGAGGCAGATGAACAATGCCTTCAAGGGAAACTGGAATGGCCATTTCCGCCTCATTAATCGTCTGCCCTCTGCCTTTACTACTAATACTACTACTGCTGCTGCTACTACTACTATTACTGCTACTGCTGCTACCAATAATAACTGCTGGCGGGGCTCGAGAGTGAGCCCCAAGGCAGAACGGGATGAGTGAGTTTCGTTAGCGATCGGTGAGTGTTCATTAACGAAGTGTACACACAGCACATGGGGCATTCGAGTAAAGTTGGAAAAGTTCTCAACTTGCTTAATTAAGTGTGATTTAGAAAACAACAAAGCAAATATATGTTCTGTGTTTGCCTTTAACATATGGTATCCGATGGAGAGGCCCTATGTGCACTCCGTTGTGCCCTGACTTTACTGAATTTCTCCTTAGAAGTACGGTGACTGTGGTGTCAGCGTGATAATCACAAGTGGGCATTAAGAAAAGGAACAATTACGCTTGCTTTATAAGCGCAAAATTATACTTTTTACGCAATAGGGTACTAACCATTGGAATTAGGTTTGAGATCAGCGTTGGAGTAAGATCAGGGCTACGCTTTAGGTTTGCGTTAGGTTAGTGTTAAGGTTAGCGAACGGCGCATTCCTATTTCCGCGTCGTATTTGTGGGCCCCTATAAGTAATATTTACCGGGACGCGCACAATGTAGGCATGCTTGCAGCTGGCCGCCAATGCGAAAACTCTTCGCCTCGCTGGCCTTAAGGTCTGACCGACAGAAGTTTTAATGGATTACTACGACACGCGCCTACAGACAGCCTTAGCCATAGTGCAGCCCACGCACCCTAACTTCGTGGATTTTGTTCCACTAGCCTCGAAAACCAGTCGACAACTTACAACCCATGTCGCGGTAGCTTACAACCGCGTGAGCCACGAGAGAGAGAGAGAGAGAGAGAGAGAGAGAGAGAGAGAGAGAGAGAGAGAGAGAGAGAGAGAGAGAGAGAGAGAGAGAGAGAGAGAGAGAGAGAGAGAGAGAGAGAGAGAGAGAGAGAGAGAGAGAGAGAGAGAGAGAGAGAGAGAGAGAGAGAGAGAGAGAGAGAGAGAGAGAGAGAGAGAGAGAGAGAGAGAGAGAGAGAGAGAGAGAGAGAGAGAGAGGGGTTCGATAGATGCAGGGCAAGTCTGCCTCGCTATAAATTCACACGCAAGTCACCGGTACGACGCGCCATCCGTGGGGCGCACTTTAGACGTCGTTGCCTGCTGCTGTTAGACTGTCAATAGTTATTAGAATTGTTAAACTAGTGAATATTCGAGTTGAAATCCATCAGCCACTGCAGTTCACGCATCAATGTCCTCGGAAGTTAAACAAGACAGGATGCAAACTGAAGTCCATATACCAGAAAACACTGTGAAAGCTGGAGGCTGTGGCACAACATCGGTGAACCCTGCGTGTGGGGGCTTTTAGCTAGTACCTGGGTTGTCAGTATAGTAAATAATTACGTACTCGTTTCTTTAAATAATACCTGGCGGGTTATTCTAACTCTCCCCCCACCCTTTCTGTCTGTGAACTTTAGGTTGGTGACTGTGGTGCTGTTCTTGGACGCTACCTTGGTGATCTGACTCCAGAGGCTCCTCCGACTGCCTTATTCCCGACACCCCCGACGAAGTCGTTCCCAACGGCCTTCAAGAGGAACCAGTGGAGTGCAGAGTTTCTGGTCCGTTCTCATACCGCACACAACGCTGCCGACGTAGGACGCCTTCAGGCTCAGCACCCCATCCACGAGGCTGACCTTCTGATCTCGGAGGACCGTCTTTTGGGTAAGTGCCAGGCAACTCACCCTGCACAGCAGGATCTAATTTCGGTTGGCTTTTTTGCATCTAGATCTTTTCTCTCTCCCCCCCTCCCCCAATTTTTGATACTAAGGTTATACGATGAGGGCAGAGGGCATTTCGTATAACGTAGGAAAACCATTATTCTGAAAGTGACGCTTGACTCACTTGATTATAGGATGGAAACCAATCTAAAGTTCTGACGAACTGTCGCATGCAGAAAAACTTGTTGCTCTTAAGCTAGGCTGCTTCGAGCGTTTCCCCGAAGCCATGAACGCATTTTTACTACAGTTTCAATGTCTTTCTGCGTATGGGTTTGCCTGGGGAGACAGTGACTGTTGGTTTTGAGCGACCATCGATCACGTTATGAGACGTACTCCTCCCATTGTGCCCTGGGGTTCAACCTAGAATCCCACAGGCAGCCATTCTAGTCTTGCTTGTCTGTCCCGGTGATCTCATTCTGCTCATACCGCCGTGTGGCTACTTACGAGGCCCTAGATCGAGCCCCAACGCACACCAGGATGAGTATGTCCCGTAACACAATTAGTGAGCTCCGCTCTAACACGGTTAATAAAACCGCGATCGCAACCGACAGGACAACAAGCCCATGGCTCATTGGTTAGAGCTTTGGACGTATAACCTAGCAGAACGCGGGTTCGGGGCTCAGGGGTTGGGTTTGTCTGGTTGATGAGGGCTACTAAGCCAGAAACGTCTTCTTTTTTCTGTCGATAACGTCTTTCGGACTACTCAGTGCTGACCTCACGTTCTGTTCCATCTCCCAGGCACCCGATCACTGTCCAAGTAGGGCAGTCGTCCGATAAGAAGCTTGGGCGCAAGTTGATGATAGAATTCCAAGGTGTAGGCTCACACCGCGCCAGCCACCTGCACCGGAGTCTGCCTCGGGTCTTTTTGACACCGGTTATAAGTGGGCGAGGGAAGAGAGAGAGAGTGTGTGTATCAGTTAAAAAGTATAGGTCCGCTTGGCAACACGTGAAGAAAGTTTTGCTTATACGAATACGAGAACAGGGCAGCCGGAGATGACTCCACAGTCTCGAACCCCCTTGGATAATGGCTTCTTTGAATGTTACAGAGCGTCCTTAAAGGCAGGCAAGCTAGTAGACCTAGCTCATCTTACTTAGGTGGCGGGCCCTGATAGCCGATTTGGTATGCCTTGATCCTACTCTTATTTCCAAATAAAAGTAATGAAACCTTGCTTCACAACAGGTGACAAGGGTTTCGAGCTCGGACCACTCCAGGAGCTGGCCAGCAATGGGCACTGGCTGCTGACGCGGTTTCCTCCAGCCAGCAGCATCCCCTGTCGGCGACCCTGTGGTTCGCCTGTGTGACACTTATTGTGACAATTCAGGTTAGTTCCTTGGAGTGGCGCCTCTAGTAAAGACACGAAGCAGTTAATTGATTGCCTGTTCACACAACAACACTCCTTCTAGAGGAAGAAACAGAGCGGGGTCGCTAGTGAAGCACACACAGTTCCCATCTAAGTACCCAACATTCAAATAAAACAACTGGATAGTTGAGAATTTCGTGAGTGTTCACTATCAGGCAGGTACAGTAATATAAGTAAATCACGATAGAGCAGCGAAACTTGATAACAGCTAATGAACGGTAGTTATAAGGGGGTGGCGGTTCAGGACGTTCAGACATGTCAGAAACCAGGTTACCAGTGACCACCGGGTAGACGTCAGCCATAAGCACTTTGGAAGACCAAGTTGATTTCGAGCTGCACCCCTGACCAGATGGAGGCACCCCTCGGGATTAATGGCTTTCAACTTTAAGAAGCAAACAATTCCAAATACCTGGGGGCGAAGATGCTGCCGAATGGGCAGAGTAAGGGCGACTCTGTCTCCCGAATCGACACTGATCGCTGGGTTTTCTCGATCCTTAGAAAGTGCCTATGGATCCGACGTGAAATCTCCATTACCACGAAGCTTGGCGTGTGTCTACCCTGCATGCTTTCAGTCAGTCCTCATCAACTGTTGCGAATATCGGGCTTTGCGCATGGAAGATGAGCGAAGACTGGAGGTATTGGACCATCACTGCCTGAGGACCATCCTTCGAGTGAAGTACATCGGCTACGTCTCAAACTATACAGTCGGCACTCGCAGTGAAAATATCGCGAGGGTATCTCAGACCATCCAAGAAAGACGATTGAGGTGGTTTGGGCACGTCCTACGCCGCCCGCCTCATGAGCTCAATTTTACTGCTCTTGATCCGGCGCCGTTGCCGACCTGGAGGCGTTGAAGAGGAGGTCAATTCAAGACTTGGCTTGACACGGTTCGGTAATATATGGAAGCGGTGCTTGCACCTTCGGTATTTGGCGTCCGTCGCTGGAGAAAAGGATGGGTTGAGCTGTCCAGGTCCGCTGCCGCGGATCGTCACTCGTGGAGAGTTACAGTACGTGACGTCATCGAGGCCGGCTAGATCAGACATGAACGCAGCCGTAAAAAGTACAATTAAGACGTCAGCCAAGCATTTTGAGTCATCTTTAAGGTGCCGAGAGCGCACTCCAAGTTCCTGCTTCAGTGAATGCTTGTGACGATAGGGACGGCGGTCTTATCGCTAGTCAACCCAACCTTGTTCCCGGAGAGTGCGTTTGTCGAAGTCATCAAGCTTCCCTGGCCCAAGTTGAGCGTCACAAGTTTATATTTACATCCAGCGACCGCGTTACAGCGATGAAACACAACTATTATTCACTAGCAGATTCCCCCTCCCACCTGTGCCTCTGGCGGAACTTGTCTATCGTTAGCCCTTTTTTCTGACATGTTCGAACGTCCTCAACCCTCCTCCATAACTTCTTTTGGTTGGCTGTTTCAACTTTCGGTAGTCTATGGTAAATTCTAGCACTGTACAGACCTGATGAATCATTGAAAACTTGCGTTAGCTGAAATAGGCCTCATAAATCCTAGGAACGACTAGCCCTAGTTCATATATCACGTCTTTCTTACACAGGACTCGGTGCATGAAAGGCCTATCCCGCCAATAAGGATCATTCCACTCTCCTCTGCCTTCGTGTTACATCTCATCCTGTTAGTAGAAATATTTACTGTGTAGGGATGAGGAAGGTCGCTAGCTCAGGGGATAACTCCGACGTCACGGTCACTGCTGTATGTATGTGGAGTGCTTGGTTAGGAAACTGAGAAACAGGCTCAACAAGGTCCTTTATGGCACTCCCGCATAAATGGAATCCAAGCGCCCCCCTCCCCTTGTGAAAACCTGGTACATTGTGCGGAATCCAGGTCTTTTTTGGTACGCGTAGACGTGTTGTTTGGCTTTGTCAGCCACTGTGCACGAGCGCACCTCCATCGTTTGACATTGTATTTTTATCGAGACATAGCGGGTAAGGTAGGAGAGTGTGGCAGATGCTGCGCACGTCACCGGTACTGCACCCACTTCCTGGAACATACGGTAGACGTCGTCGTTTATGACGACCAAACTGTCATCAGCGGGGTTTGCACCCACCCTGCTGCAATAGACTTACTTCAGATGCATGCGTCTACTCTAATTCACTAGAAATGAATCGACTTCTGCCTCGGTAGGCCTCATCGAGATAGTCACACGGACAGCTAACCTGGCTGTCATATCCAGCCTCGGAAATGTCTCTCTGGATCAATAAGTACCCAAGCTTACCCGCCAGTGAGAGACGAACATTTTGGTTTCAAAACGTTCAAGCTTTTCCCCCCTCTGCCACAGCTTCTTTGCATATAGCCTTCTTCGCTTGTTGTTTTTGAAGGTGAGTTGATGCCTTTGCGCGCCTTTGGTGACATCCGTTACAAACTGCCGGCCAGTACGCTCAAGAACATCGCCCGCCTACTGGGTATGCCGCCCAACTATCCGGTCTGTCCGCGCTTCTACCACTCTCCGCCCTACTTGGTGCCTACACCACAGGTGGTGTGTCGCAAACTGACACCCGGTCGTGATCGTTTCATCGTTCTCGCAACTGACGGCCTCTGGGACATGCTATCACCGGAGGAGGCGGTTCAAGTGGTGGCACAGCACTTGATCGACTATAAGGGCGTACGTTTATCTGTTACTTGTATTGGTGTCGGTTCTTGTTTTAATTCCCCCCCTCTCCCTTCCTTCCATTCCTCCACCCATGCGTCTCCTTCCCAGAGGTTCGAGGTGCTACCCAAAAACGAGAATTGTTTTCTGTAGGCAAGCGTGTTGACCGTGCTGCACTCTCCCGCTAGGTACGTTTACTAGACACTCTCTCTCTCTCTGCTCAGTTGACCTCTGTTGCGTTCATGAGCAGCAATCAAATCGGACGGATTGATTGTTTTATTAAGCCCCATAGGAACGGTCTCGGCGATTTTTCGATTGCAAACTTGAAGGAGCAGCGCGCCAACATCAAATGCCGTTTCCTGGTGAATAAAACAGTGGCCGAAACAGTTTCGCATTACATCCACATCTAATTGTTGTAATACGAGTTCTGCGAGGAGAGCGGATATCTGTGAATTCATTGGAGTGCCCTTAACCTGTTAATAATATTTCTCACCGAATCGGCAATAGTTCTTCAGACAGAGTTTAAGCATATCTAGAACGTGTTGAAATGGAATATCGACAGTATTGTCGTGTAGGTGTCGAGTTACACTCTCAATTGCCAGGTCATGCGGTATGGAGGAAAATATGGTGACTACATCAAATGACAGCACCCATTCATCAGAACTTACGTTGATGCCTAGGATCTCCTGAAGGAAGGTCTGCGAATTTTTGACGCTATATTGCGATCCATCAGTCAGATGCTTCAGGTGCCTGTACAACCATTTGGCAAGGTTGTACGTGGGTGACCCAATGAGTGGTACTATGATTCTCCGTGGCGCTTCTGTTTGTGCGCCTTTGGAAGGCCATACGCATGTGCAATACGGGGGTCATTGAGAATCATAAATCAGCAGCCTTGCGAGATCGTAATCCTGAAGGCAAGTGCGCAGACACACAACTGCGCCACAGGCCTCCTTTGGCAAAGGAAAGACCGCCAAGTCTTATCGATCGAAAAAAAAGGATTAAGATCTCTGAAGACTGGTGACAGCATACTTATTGTGCCAACTGACAAAAGTAAAGCGACTATCATTATGGAAAAGACGGATTACATCAACAAGGCTAACCAAATCTTCAATGACCAAGAAGCCTTAACACCACTCGCAGACCCAACAAAAAAGCAGGCCGCAGCCCTGAAGAAGAAAGTGAATGAGCTCACCCGACTGAAGCTCATAAGTCCTGCTGATTCCAGATTTATGATTCTCAGTGACCCCCTATCGCACATGCGTACGGCCTTCCAAAGGTGCACAAAACAGAAGCACCACTGAGAATCATAGTACCATTCATTGGATCGCCCACGTACAACCTTGCCAAATGGTTATACAGGCACCTGAAGCATCTGACTGATGGATCGCAATATAGCGTCAAAAATTCCCAGGCCTTCCTTCAGGACATCCAAGGCGTCAACGTAAGTCCTAATGAATGCATGCTATCATTTAATGTAGTTGCCTTATTTTCCTCAATACCGCATGACCTGGCAATTGAGAGTGTAGCTCGACGCCTACAAGACAATCCTGTCGATATTCCATTGCAACACATTCTAGATGTGTTTAAACTCTGTCTGAAGAACTTTTGTCATTTCGATGGGAAATATTACCAACAGGTTAAGGGCACTCCAATGGGCTCGATGATATCGGGTCTCCTCGCGGAACTCGTATTACAACAATTAGAGGAGTATGTAATGCGAACTTTCAAACCAAAATTGTGGCTCCGATACGTAGATGATACCTTTGTTATCATGAAAACCTGCGAGGTTGAGCAGCTGCATCAGCCTGAATAGCGTTTTACAGGTTATCCAATTTACTCGCGAAGAGGCAACGGGAAATATCCTCCCGCTACTGTAGCAGTGACGAACTTCTTAAGAAGGAACTGGCTTACTTGTTTCGGTTATTCCGACTCAATGGACACCTTGTCAGCTTTGTGTAAAACTGTCTCAGACACTATAGACAACCACAGAGCATAGAGTCTAATGGGGAAATAGTATCGTGAAAATTCTGATCATTGGCCTGCAGGCAGAGAATTTCTGAAGCGATCGCCAGTCAATTAAACCGATTTGGCATCCTAATCGCCCACAAGCGGGCGTCCTCCCGGGGGAAGCAGTACTATCGCGAGTTCAAGACCCTATGCACAAAAAGTAACAAATAAATGTCCTTTAACTGCATTCCATCTGCAAATTACTCCTGCGCTTACGTAGGTTATACAAGTGGACAACTTGGGACCCGCATAAACGAACTGGCCATTCGCCGACGCGATATCTTGTCTCTTGTGTTTGCGCAAGCCATGGACTGCGACCACCCCTTCAGTTGGGACGCAATCGAAGTGGTCGCCATGGCTAACACCAAGCAGGCACTTCGCCCAAATGTTGGTGCAGCGCATCTACCACACACCCCGTTTAGGCGCCACCTACCACCTACTACCGTTACACCTGGTACATCTCCTTCTCTAGGCTCAGCAGATTAAGCGGTAGCAGTAACTATGTGTATGACTTAGTAGATGGAGTTGTGCAAGCTCTTTACCTTCGAGAACTAGAAAATATTCAAACCAAATTTTATGGTTGGTGTAGGCAAGGACCATTTCCCTCGTTTTTACACCTTTAACCCTTATTGTCGCTCAACCACTTTGCTTTCTTCTGCTTTGAAATAGATTTTCTATCTCACGAACTGTTCCGTGTAATTCTAAAATAGGCTTTTTTATAGAAAAAAAACTACGGCAAGAACTTACTATGCGACCCAACTGAGGGAACGAAGGATAGGTCAGCGAGTAATATATAGGCACAGTAACGTTCAAAAATATTTTCAGTATACATTTTCTTTCAATATCCCTCGAAAATTGGTGTTATATAAAGTCCAGTACAGAGCCAAGTGCTTAATATCCGGTCATGTGTTTGATGCTATAATTGGGAAATATCGATTAACTATTTTCGTTTTCACACTGTCCTAGATGTAGTTGATAAAAACATCATGTCGCTGATAGAGACGTCACAGGAATAAAAGATTATATATGGTCATGTGTTACCATGCCGGCCAGTAACCATTAAATTTGAATAGAATTTGTGGATGGTAGCGTAAGCATACTAGTTTGTGTACTTCAGGTGAACTTTTCTTCCGTCAAATTTATGCGCGTTTTTTGCTCACAGTATGAGTCCATTGAGAGTCAGAGTGCGATTAAAGATGGGGTTTGTACTATGTATTTATCAAGACCTCAAGCATATACTACTTCCAGAAAGCATTCACCGAGGTGGTGAGTGCTAGACCGTTTGGGTCACATTTGAAAATTTGCCCATTGTCGGCCAAGTAAACATTCACAACCACATTCACAGAATGTGGCCAGCGTGTAATACGCGACCGAACTGCATGCCATCGTAACCCTAACTCTATCTACTGTGTTCGTTTGGGTTAGCATTCGTTGCCGAGTTAGTAGGGTCACACAATATTTCGTTCGCGGTAGGAGGACCGAAGTATCGAGTCAAATGGCAACTTTCCAAGCGGTGACTGTTAGAACGCCGCGGTAGTGTCAACATGCATCCGTTTTACTTGGGAATGGAAGATCCTGCTGAGCGAACCTCATTCTTACCCCAGTCAAGGGTCCGAATAAAAGTGGCCCAGGTCAGCCAGGAATGACATTGCGCACATTGATCGGCGTAAAATAAGCCACCGGATCTCACAATCAGCACACTTGTCGGGGCAACAGACTATCGTGCAACCCTACTAACCTGGCTGCGAATGCTAACCCTAACGAAAACCACGGATAGGGTTAGGATTAGGTTGGCGTTCTCCTTTTCTTCATTTAGCTCCATCCACAAAAATCATATTACCACCGTTCCCGTATTACTCGCTGACCTATACGTTGTTCCCCGAGTCTGGTCACATATTACGTTCTTGCAGAGTTGTAATATTACTTATCGTGCAGCATAATTTCACGATCTTTCAGTCACTATAGGCCGCCGGTTTTGAGCTCGTTTCTTTCAAGCCACCTGCAAAAGCAGCACCGTAAAAATGCCAACTTACGTACGATGCATTTTCCCATTGATTTTCGATGCCATTATAAAAACAATATTTTTTATATAAAAAACATACAGAGAGCTATTTTTTCACATGCACATTTGGTAGCAAGTTATGTCTTAAAAATGTTCTATTTGCAAAACGAGTATCTTGCGGTTTTAAAAAATCTACATTTCCGGAATTATTTTGAATCGGACCTAGCGTTGCACTTGCATTTAGGGTCACCCAGCTACATGCAGTATAGATTCCGTCAAATGAAATCACACATTTTTACGCTATAAGAGAGATATTTTAGTGCTTATAAAATTTTGCATTAGATGTGGTCCATGTTTAATACTTTATAAGCACCATATATAAATGGACAGATATGATGCTCCATAAAGGTACATTTCTCAATATTAACAAATCTCATAAATACAAACTTTTTCGAAACCGGTAAATGCCCTTTCTTAAACTAAAAAAAACATAAGGACGTAATTTTCTATGAAATGAGTGCAGGAAAGAACACGTTACGCATGTTTTCAGTAAAATATATTTAAATATATGACGGCTTGGAAAATCATAATGAAAAAGTCATACTTCTGAGGCAGTACTTGTTTTACTGAACCCTATTTTTGCGACCGACCTGTTAGAAGCTCTCTCGAAAGCTGGCACCCTGACCGAACTGAAATATCTTTGGATTAGGTCGAACGATAATCAATAATGCAACAGTACTCAAGTAATTTTTTGGAATGGAAAATAAATCTCAAAATGTTGGTTATGATATAGCAATTATACTGTAATTAGCTTAGGTAGACAGAAACTCGGAGGTAGTATGGCCTCGGATTGCAGCCGGCACTTCTGTGTTAACCTGGACTCCAGCAAGACAGGGCATACCTTCCGTTACTGCTTTCTGCGGCAGGTCATGATATTACCAACCTTGACGTTTCGTCTTTTGCCCTGAGCATCCAAGTATTTGTGTCGTCTTTATCTTGTCCATCTGCACTCTAGGACCCCTCGCACGCAGGTCCTAGGGACACAGCCGCAAGCCGCCTCATTCGCACAGCCCTCGGCGGCGAGAGTATGGACACCTCCCGAATCGCCATGCACTTGTCTGTACCGGCCAATGTGGCGCGTTTCTATCGCGACGACATCACGGTTCTCGTAATCTATCCCAACATGTGACAAACCCCCTTCTCCCACTCCTTCAGCTACTGATCTGCTGTTTGTACAGTCCCTTACACTCCCCCAAGACGCTCTGTTTTCTCTCCTCCCTCGCCCTACACACCCACACACGAAAATATGCCCTGTTTTGAGGCAATCAGAGTTACCAGTAGCAACCGGCTGGCCCTGTCCCCTCCGATGGAACCAGTGCCTGTCGGACCTACAACCACAGTAGTCTCTCAAAGCGTGCTCCTCGCTCTGAAGGGATGCCAGAACTTGCAACAAACGCTGTTTGACGTTGTCCGGTGGTGATATTTTTGTAGTGCGTGTATCTACGCGTAAGGGCATGTACATGTAGTGCGCCTGTTGTCAACGCGGGGTGGGGGATGAGGTTTGAAAGCCGGTCATCATCCGGATACCTGCATTTCTTTCATTTCATCTCAGTGAAGTGCCAACTGCCTGTGCCGTTTTTCAGTCTGTTGGCCTAGTTCCTTATTCTCTCTCTCTCTCTCTCTGTCCCTCTCTCTCTCTCTGACACACACACCTTTTATGTCTTACCTCTCCACTGCATGTAACGTCTTTTTGCTCGTTTGACACCAGTAGAGCCTCTTTCCTGTTTTGTTTTTCTAATGAACCCGAACTTGCCGTGCCTCCAAGTGCATGTGATATTACAATTTTCTGCTCCATCCCTCCCCCGCCCCCGCAGTGCTCTGTATTTTAACTATACCGTCCAGTTACGAGGTGCTTTATTTTACAAGATTTGCATAAACTGACGGAATAATATACCGCTTACCTACGTACTCCTTATCATCAGCCTCGTTCCGCGCCCTTTGAGATTTTTGATTTGAAAGAGCCTTCTCCTGACCCCTGCGAGTTTATTGAACGGTTGAACCCGTTCGCTATAGTATTTTACATGACATGTCCTTATTTTTCTCAGTTTTCCAATGTTCCTCCGCCCGTGAACCTAACACGTATGCCCTGTCATCAGACCCGTCGTCGGAAAATTCTCTATGTAGACATTTCGCGAAGTTGACGACTGTGCTGACAGCGGCTGCTAGGTCGTCCAGCAAACTCACCCTGGGAGAGGTGGGGATTTTGACTTGTGCAGCGTCTAACTCACATTTTACTCTTACGTATCGGTGGTCAAGACAACTGGAAATGACTTAGATGGAGTGACTGGCCTGACATAGAGACGCTGATAGAAGTGAATAGGCGAGTTTCAGGAGGCAATTCAGAAAGGGAAGAAGCCGCGATCTCTGGAACACGAAGTCTGACTTTTCTGATTCTCACTCGAACCCATCATCAGCGACAGATAATGGTAGTAACGGTACAAGAATGCAGTATTTATAGTACGTAAGGTTCGCCCGACCATATGCATAAGCAGCTCTTGTGATCACCGCCGGGGGTCGTAATTGATGCGATGATGACTTGGTAGTCCGCATCCGAGTGGTTAACTGCCGCAATTTCACAATCAGCATGGGATGTTGGCGTGATAATCGCTCTGCCATTTGGCTCACAGGGAGACTGCTTATGTGTTCCGCGAACCAGATTGCATTAATCCTGTCATAGGGCCATAATATTCGGGTGTACTTGCAGATTGGCTTTCAGTCCTGAAGGGACAGAGTTCTATCCGTTAAGTCCCCACCTCAACTTCTTTGAAAAGGCGTAAACGACGTCCAAGCGCATTTGGTCTATTATGCCGGTCAATTTGACCGTCACAAACGACGAAGGATCGACCCGTCATCACCCCAGATACGATGTATCCCCTAACTCCACATCATTACGCATCGGATTTTTTTAGTGAAGCTAGTTTGCAAATTGTCGGCAAAGCTGTCTGTCCAATTATGGACCGTTGGTATGACTGGGAGCGATAAAGGACGCATTAGCTGACCGGGAACCACGCTCGCTTCCCCCCCTGCCAATCTCCCATATGTCGCTCACGTACTTGCCTTCCGTTCTGGAGGCATCTCCCTATCCCCCCCGCCAGTTCGAGAGCCCTGCAAATACCTTTGTTGAATTCTAATTGGTTAGGTTGCTATGCCTGTTTTAGTAGTTTGTAGCCTCCAGAGCGTACGAACACTGACAAATCGCTACTGACATAAACTGACTGGATGCCGAGTTCGCGCATGTCAGTGTAATTCGGAACAGTTGGCGACCGAAACTCCTGACGTTGGCGAAAGGGCTGTGTCACCCATAACTCCTAGTCAGTTCCGAAGTCAGGACGTCTGCCTGCACTTGCTCTCCGTGTGAATTCTCACTTTCTAGGGTTGGTATCAATAAAAAATGTTCCCAATCGTTAAGACAGATACAGGTTCTTTTCAAAGGCGACGTTAATTGCCTGAAACTCTTATTTAAGCATATCCATTTTCACTGTAAGAAGCTCTTTGATGGTTTAGGATGTCCACTGTGTGTTAAGGTCTACTCCCGATTTCCGCGAATAGCAAGTCCTTGATCTGCGCATTTGATTAGATTCGTCCCAGTTTTTCAGAAGTTTCGTGACACCGATGTCTCTGGACGCTTTCGAGGTTCTCGTTGTCAGCTCTTTGCTCCCGTTTACCCTTATTGTGGCCCACGAGTAGTTGAACATGATTGGTTTTCGGGGGGAGAGACACGATGGGACTTGGCGCTGCAGACGTCCAATCGAGGCTCTCTTGTCGACAGCAACTTAGAAACCACTTAACACAGGAACAAGCTAAACAGTCACTTGGAAAACCTCATTTCGTATCTATTCCACATAACAGACGGTTAACTAAATGCTGACACTTGTTGTTGAAACAGTACTTCGTGTGCGTCGTATCGAGCTTCGGATTTTTACTTGGAATGTCGAGTGAAATTGTAGACAATTTTCGAGCGATCAGAAGTTCTGCATGCAAACCAGGCATGTTAATTTACCTACAGGCGCCTTTGGTGCAAGTTTGTATTTGTGAGCAATAGCAATCATACGGGAGTGTTTTGCGTCCGTGTGTCGGGTTGCCAGAAGGATGTTTCAGGGCCTTATTCCAACTAGCAGATGGTGAATCCGGTAGTCCAGCTGACTACTCCTAACGACCCGGCGGTCTCGGCGTTGAGTCATCACTAGCTGATGACGGCAATTTAGCGGTGTTTTTTATGGGTGTCGTCCAAGACGAGGGCGGCTGGACTGGCTCTTTCTGACTTATCAACCGTCAGAGGCAACCGCAAGCCTGGACGAACTCGGATTCGAGTCAGGATTTTTCACCCACTGAGCGTTTTTAAGTCTAACGTTTGCCACTGATCTCTGTGAGAGCATTCTCCTGCCGTGTTGAAACCCATTGCACAGAACCAGCCGATAGGAAGACCGAGGTCCCGTTTCCGCGGAAACTCTTCTCACTCAATGAATATCCTGGCAGGTTTTTGCAAAAAAAGACGGGAGGCCAAGAGAAAAAAATCGAACAGACAGCCAAAGTCGATGTGGTGGCATGCAATGCCGCACGTAGCTGATGTGCCGAAGAATACGTTATACTGATGACCAAGTTTGGGATTGGCGTCGCGCACAGACCGGAAATGGTAAGCCGTCGGTAACTCACGCAACTTAAGGACCCAATTGCCATCAAGCAGAAATCTGATGTCATCTGCCGGCTAGACTGTAATTATTATCAAACCGATTACGTTGGCGAAAGCGGTATGTATGAAATTGCACGAGCTCGTCGGGAGATAGAAGGATAAACCCCTCCCTTGTTAGCCGCCCACGCGGCCTCACCAGGTCATGGCCTTGCATTCGAGTGGGTTAGACTCTTGGGTCGGTCTGAGGACCGAATTGCGCGCCTGCTGCAGGAAGCGTGGCACTCGACCAACGACTCGATTAATAGACATATCGATCTGCCAGTCGCTTATAAGGCCCTGGGAGAATAAAAAAATAGCGCTCCTGGATGTCATTCACAGAAGAGCTGCGTTAAATACAAAATGAACTCTTCAACCCTTTACTCCTTGACGATGGGCTCGCGTGAGAGTTCGAAACATCGGATGACGAAACAATTGGTCTCAGAGATCGTCTTCCCGACAGCTACACTGCGCAACCAGCTTGAACACTATAAGGATATGGTTGACTATTTGGATAAAAAATATAAGTGTACCAGATTCCATGCGGCACCCGAAATGCCGTGTATTATGGTCAAACAGAAAAATCGTTCACAATACGTCTACACAAACATCATTTTGCAGTAAAGAGACGATACCACTTGCCGCAAGTTGTCAAAAGTACAACGGAAACTGGGAATAAATTTGCCTGGGACAAAACTCACATCTTTGACTTACGTGCATTTACGAAAGGCCAATAATTTTAGTAGGCCATACACTCCAATTACTTGTGCAGTATTTTACACTTCAAATTGGGCGCTGTGTACATTAATCTCAAAAAATAGAAAAGGTAACACCAAATCTGAATAAGACGTCAACCTGCAGTGATAGCTAATTGGTAGGAATGACTAAATAATATGGGTTTTCTACATCACGTTAAAAATTTTAACTGATTCGCACATTTATTGCACCTCTGATGATGACCTGGGGAACCAACGATGAAACTTTGCATGATAGTTTTTTTTCCTTCCCAAAGGACTTATTTCCTTCGGTTATACTTCTTGAGATGCCCATTTCCCCGAGTGGGAACGACCTGGGATTTTTGGTCACTTCGTCAAATGCACTACCATTGACCCATGGGCTCATTGTCCTGTCGGTTGTGATCGGGTATATTAACTATAATGAAGTGGCGCTTTCCGATTAAATTATGAAACATGCTCGTTCTATTGTGCCTTGGGTCTCAATCTAGAGCCTTTGCAGGCAGTCGTATACGACCAGTTGCTTGATTGGTGAGCACCACTTCAGCAGGCCGCTGATTCGAGCCTCGCGTGGTGCACCTCCTGGGGTTTGGTGATGACGGCCAATGCACCAGAAATGGCCATTCCAGTTGCCCTGGTCTTTGTCGGTAATTTTCATATGCCTATGATATTAGCCGCTGCCCGGCTGCTGACGGTGCTCGAAAGTGAACCCCAAGGCATAACGGGACGAGAGTTCCATTTGCGATGCGTGATCGTTCAACAACGAAAGTCAATATTCCCCATCTAAACTGATAAGACAATGAGCCCGTGGCTCAATGGTTAGAGCTTTCGATTCAATAACCAAAGATTCCGTGTTTGAGCCTCCGATGGGTTACCACATGGGATTAAGCATGATCGGCTGATGACGGATAGTAAACCAGAAATGGACAATCCGATCTCTCTTGCCTTTTCCTGTACTGCATTATCTGCATATGTTATGAGTCACTATGCGACTACCTGTCAGAATTCTAGATTGAGGCTCAAGGCACAACGGAACGAGCATGTCCTGTAGTTTGATCGGTGAGTACAACATCATATATATATATATATGTCAAACAAGCGTACAACACTCACTTATGTGGTTAGGATTATATATATATATATATGACCCATAGTGGAGTTCAGTAGCCTCCTGGGATGATTCAGCAGCCCCATTTAGGTACAGCACTGCTTGCCTTCTCGCGGGGGGAGGGGGCTAGAAAAGGTGCCCTAAACAAATGCTGAGTCTCACAACAGCTGCAGCAGACCGTGGCTAGCAGAGTGCAATTACATGCGGTCGAAAAACTTTAAACAATATCAACAACAACTCATCTCCCAATCCCCCCCACCGTACTCTTCGGGGTACGCCCCAGACTGCTCAAGCGAGCTTGCTCACTCTAGCAGCCCGGAATTTTCAATCCTTCTTAGAAATCCCAGTAGCAACCAACCGGAACGGAGGACGGCGCTAGTCGCTCGGGAACTGGCGCGCTACAAGGTGGACATTGCTGCCCTTAGCGAGAACCGATTCTCTGAACAGGGTCAGCTGGAGGAGGTGGGTGCAGGCTACACCTTCTTCTGGAGCGGCCGGCCAAAGGCAGAGCGACGCGACGCAGGTGTCGCCTTTGCCATCTGAAACAACATCGTGGGACGTCTGCCCTGTTTGCCGCAGGGTATCAATGATCGCCTGATGAGCCTCTGCCTGCCTCTTCGGGGAGACATGTTCGCCGCCATCATCAGAGCCTACGCTCACCCAATGACGAGTTCTAATGCGGCGAGGCACAAATTCTACGATAAACTGGATGCCCTGCTGGTGACTGTGCCGAAGGCGGACAAGTCAATTGTCCTTTGTGACTTCAACGCCCGCGTCGGGACAGGCAACGCTGCCTTACAGGGAGTGTTGGGTCCCAATGGTCTTGGTAGCCGTAACGATAACAGCCTCCTTCTGTGACCCTTTGCGGAACACCGTCTCCTGCTGACCAACACCTTCGTTCGCCTCCCGATGTGGCAAAAGGCGACCTGGGTACACCTCCAGTTGAGACACTGGCACCTCTTGGAGTATGTTCTCCTCCGAAGGCGAGATAAACAGTACGTGCTGGTGACAAAGGCGATCCCCGGTGCCGACGGATAGACGGATCACCGCCTCGTCATCTCCAAGATGAGGCTTCGTCTGCAACCACGCAGGAGACCCCAAGGTAAGTGACCACAAGGTTATTTGAATACTGTTTTGTTGAATATGCCTGCACACCATCTCCATTTCAGCAACGAACTGGCCAACTGACTAGCCCACCTTCCAGTAGCCGACGTGGACATCTCGGTGGAGAACCGCTGGTGTCAGCTGAGTGACACCATCCAATCCGCCGCCCTGGATGTCCTCGGCCGCGCACGTCGTCTGCACTGAGACTGGTTCGATGACAACGACGGAGCTATCAACGCTCTGCTCGCCGAGAAGAACCAGTTGCTCAAAACCTACATCGCTCGCCCTACTGCTGCAAATAAGACAGCCTTCTACCGAAGTCGCCGCCTTGTACAGCAACGGCTGCGGGAGATGTAGAATGCCTGGATGACGCGCAAAGCTGAGGAAATCCAAGGGTATGCCCGCATTCTCCTCAATCGCCTGAACGCTCACCTGCAGCAAGGACTGCTCCCGGAAAGCCAATGTGGCTTCCGACGACACCGTGAAACAATTAACATGATCTTCGCCGCTCGCCAGCTGCAAGAGAAGTGTCAGTAGATGCGGACTCACCTCTACACTACCTTCGTGATACTGACGAAAGCCTTTGACCCGGTGAATCGCGACTGGCTGTGGAAAATCATGCATAAATTCGGCTGTCCTGAACGTTTCACACATATGGTGCGTCAGCTTTACGACGGGATGATGGCGCGCGTTACTGACAACGGGACAATATCCGAAGCATTCGCATTGACCAACGGAGTGAAGCATGGCTGCATCCTTCCACCTACCCTCTTTAGTCTTATGTTTTCTGCCATGCTAACGGACGCCTACCGTGAAGAACGCTCCGGGATCCGTGTCACCTACCGGTGGGACAGCCGACTCTTCAACCAACGACAGATGCACTTCCACTCGCGTGTCTCCACAGCTCACATCAATGTCAATGGCACCCAACTGAAATCTGCGGATACCTTCACGTACCTGAGCAGCAATCTCTCCCGCAGCACCAAAATCGACGATTAGCTCCCCCATCGGATTGCCAAAACCAGCCAAGCCTTTGGACGCATGCAGAACGTGGTCTGGAATCGACACGGTCTACACCTCAGCACCAAATGCAAGATGTACAAAGCTGTCATATTGCCGACGCTGCTGTATAGAGCTGAAACGTGGACGGTCTACCAAAAGCAGCCACGGAAGCTCAACCACTTCTACCTCAGCTTTCTCCGCAGAATACTAAAGCTGAGTTAGCAAGACAGGATAACGGACATGGAA
Source organism: Schistocephalus solidus (assembly GCA_017591395.1). NCBI lineage: Eukaryota > Metazoa > Platyhelminthes > Cestoda > Diphyllobothriidea > Diphyllobothriidae > Schistocephalus > Schistocephalus solidus. Next base: position 21,297 of record WEDG01001976.1, on the reverse strand, counting down.
GTGCTAGAACGCGACAGGCCTTCTCAGCATTTATGCTCAGCTGAAACAGGTGGCGATGGAATGGCCACCTTCTGAGGATGGACGACGAACGACTACCCAAACGACTCTTCTATGGAGATGTCGCCATGGCGTCTTGTCGACAAAGGGGGTCAAGTACGACGCTACAAGGACACTCTGAAGACTTTCCTGAAGCAACTTCATATCAACCCTGTGGTCTGGGAGAACCTCGCCCGGGACCGACCTGCTTGGAAAAGGACAGTGAAGACAGGGGCAGCACTCTACGAAGCCAACAGGATCGCCACGGCCAAGATCAAAAGAGCGGCATGAAAGTTGCCAGCGCCCCGGATCAACCGCCAATGCTCAAGTCCAGCCAGCATGCTCACGCTGTCAACGCCCATTCCGCGCGTGAATAGGCCTGGTCGGACATCTTTGAACTCAATGCAACTACAATCCCAGAAAATCAACTCTGCCACTCCTGCCTCAGACCTCACAACGTCGACCAACCCAACCGCTTATAACAACTTCATCGATCACCGAAACCATCCTCCCTCCTCTACCATCTGCGCCGATCACGACAACAAATACAACTTGCCCAACTCCCGCCTCCTCAGTAGCCACTTCCCACTTCCTGCCACCTGCTGCCACCAACACCACCACCGCAGCGATGGTGACCCGGTGCTAACCTGTCCTCATTGCGATCACACATTCACCTCACACATCGGCCTGGTCGGTCACTTGCTAATTCACCGCACAGAGACTGACAAACTAACGCCTGGAGCAACAACACACATCAGAGACTGCCGCCTTCAATGCCCTCACTGCCCACGCGCATTCACTTATCGCATGAGCCTGATAGGTCACATGCCCATCCACGTAAGTGTAATCCACCACGATGCCAACACTTATTGCGTACACACCAACGATTGTCATATTTCTCCCATGAGCTCGACTACCAGTATCTGCTGCAGAGCTCCCCCAACACTCATCACATCCCGACCTATCCTGTCCTCATTGTCAGCACACATGTGCATCAAGCATCGGCCTGGTCAGTCACTTGCGAATCCACCGCACAGAGACCGGCGAACCAGTGCTAGGAGCACCAACATACAACTGCCGCACCCGACTCAACTGTTTGTACTGCCCACGCACATTCACACACCACGTGGGCTTATTAGGTCACTTGCGTCTTCATGAAAACCTGTGGTGGAACACTGCCGGATATACCACTACACTACATCTCTCCTTACCAACCTCCGCACTTTACAAGATCACACGCAACACCAAAAAAGCATGCTCCAAGTCTGCATAACTGATACTCGGCTCCTCTGCTGAATCAGTGATATGAGCTTGAGAATATCACGGGACGATAAGCGATGTGGGTTGGAATGTTGCCAACTGAAAATAACACTTGGACCTCGCAGTCAGTCCAATGTGTGTTGTGTGAAGAGGCCGACTGGTCGTGTGATAATCAGGCTGCAATCGGTCCTTCTTAACGTGACCTCCGGCACTCTCACACTTGTGAGATGTGAGCCGTTCAACTTCCTGTTGTGTGAAATCCTGGTACTTGTGCTTTGGGGGGCAGGTCGTGTATGTAGTAAGCGTAGACGAAATCACCAGCAGCTGCGCCCACTCCCACATCAGACAGCTGACCGGCTCGGACGGTGGTCTGATTATGGGTGTGGGGGGTGAGAGTGAGATCGACGGCTCAGCGCATTTTCCTCACTATCAACAGCCTGACGCGCTTGAAACTATCACGGTGCGCTAGAAGCCGTGGCTTAGAATGTTGCCAACTGACGGGATAAATCGGACCGCGTGGTCAGCCCAGTGTGTGTTTTGTGTGGATTGACTGACTGGTGGACTGAGAGTCAGCTTGCAATGGCTCCTTCTTAACGTGGCCTTCATGGCACTCCCACTCCGTGCAGCTCCGGCAGCGCCAGCCACCAGCGCCCTCTCCCACGTCCGGTCTTCTTGACTCTGTCTTGACACCGGGCTCGGGTGGGGAGGAGGAGAGAATGTGGTAGCTGCAGCGCAAAGCTACTTTCACTTAAAACAAATCCACGTTCAAGTCCCCGTTCCTGCACCATCATGCTGTGGAGCATACGGTGGACATCTTCGGGCTACGAGGGTCGAAATGACGTGCGTGGTCGTGGATTTTGCGAACTGTTCTCACTAAACCGGCTGCGTGGTAGATGCGCTGGATCAACACGGGGTCAGATCAGGGCAGGGTCTGCATTATTTGGGGTGAGATCCCATAATAAATACTGAATTTTGGCGACGTGGTGGCACGCGTAAGAGTAGACTCACACCACACCAGACCCTTGCCATTTATAAAACTCCCACTCTGCGGAAGCCAGACGTGGTGGCACGGTCGGGGGCTTCTCCGACAGTGCCTGCCACCTGCGTTTGACCCCGCCTCTGGTCTTCTTAATGACTCCGTCTTCACAGCGGGCATAGTCGTGTTCGGGAAGAGAGAGTGTGGTAGCTGCATCGTAAGTCCACTATCGCCTAAAACTAACCCACGCGCAAAGCACCTCCTGTACCACCTTGTTATTGAGCAGTGACAGTAGCTGTTTGATGCGCCTTGGGATGTGACTATTGTCAACGTCGAAATTGGTGGTATGTGTGTCGTATTAGTTCCTTCATAATGAATAAATCACCTTTTACAAGAATATCATATCCCATACCTTTTCAAAATAAACTGCACGGCTAAAATAATGACCTTGTTGCCCTGCCCTGCATTTCGCTTCAGTGATTTTGTCGCGTACTTTCATTTGTCTCTCTGAACTATGATTTGCATTAAGGTGCTTTTGCTCATTTCACGGTTCTCCATCGTACACCTAGATGTGTGCTTTTGCTATGGAAAGCTTGAGGCTGTAACACTGGTTTTAAGGTTCTGGCTTTTGGAAGTATGGTGAGTGTTGCCCTTTTCAATGCAGTGGGCTGTAAACCCCAGTGATTCAGGTGTTCGCTACCAGATTACCATAATTGGTCCATCAATTTCCACCCTCTGGGCGAAATAGGAAAGGTTTAAACTGGACAGTTCTGGCTTATTAGCTTTCATCAGCCAACCCCATGTGGTGTCACACCCGAGGCTCGTACTTGCAACCTATTGATCGGACGTATGATTCCTGTAACTGATCGGTGAATCTTCTATCAACCAATGTCAATATTCCTGATCTAAAATGGCAAGACAACGAGCCTGTCGCTCAAGGTTTAGAGCGTTGGACTTCAAATAAACAGGACCTGAGTTTGAGTCTCAAGTGGGGCAACGCCTGGTGTTGGGTATGACTGGCTGATGAAAGCTAATCAGCCAGAAATGACCATTCTTGTCTCCAATGTCTTTGTTGTCAATGCTCTACTACCTATAGTACTAGCTGCGGGCGGGGCTCGAGAGTTAACGCCAAGGTAGATCGGGACTTGTGAGTCCTATAGCCCAACGGTAAAGCGTCTATCATCCAAGGAGAAGGTTTCTAATCCCGCCTGAAGCTGCCTCGCCATCAGCAGATCCTGTGTTATTTGCTGTTCTACATTCGGCTGAATGCCCACATACAGTCAGTGACTGATCTCGTGCAATGTTATTCAAATTTTTAAGGAGCCTTTTAAATTAGGAATGATTATTTAGGCGGAATTTTAATATTTATTGTCCTGCAGGATAATCCCATAATATTTCAGAAACACCAGGGTTCCGGCTTTTGAACAGAAGTCTTTTCGGTCCCCTGGAAAACTCTCATTCCATAAAAGAGGTGAACTTTTCTGTTGAGTTTCGATGCCCTTTAAAAGTATTTTTTTTCCGGATAATTCAGAGTCCGATCTGCCGTCGCATTTACGTCAAGAGTTTTCAATCTACAAGCTATATGCCTTCCATGGAAGCAGTATCTTACATTCCTGTATGTTCTTGAAAAGGTAATATATAGTGCTCATAAAATTTTATACGTATAGTTCTATACGTATAGTTCTATACGTATAGTTCCTGTCGAACTGGTACGACATGGTTTGCATGAATATAGTAAACTCTTACGTAACTTCAAGACCGCAAGATTTCCGTTCTTCAGGTCTAAATTTGGAAGTAGGCGTGATTTTCTATCATACGACTACGAGAAAGAATGTTATTGCTTATATTTTCTACAAATTATGTTTGAAGTTGTAAGGGCATCCTGAGAAAATGCACACGCCTTACGTAGTAATTTTTTATCGAGTAAAGTTTTTGAAAGCTATTCGTTCAAAAATCGGAATCCCCCTCGGCCTGAAATATCATAGGATTATGCTCCAAGATAATAAAAATCACGATTCCATCTAATTAATCGTTTCTTAACTTTTGGTTTAAAGTACATGGGATCGGTCACTGACTGTAGAAAAACTACAGGCAGTGAAAGCGATTTTTCACGCGCCAAATCCTCCTGTTTCTAAGGCTTTTTCGACTTAGTATTTTCTTTTTCTATGCAAGTCTAACGTCGACCGCGTGTGATCGAGAACACGGCTGGAACAGCCTTACTGCGATTAACTCATTGCATTATCTTTTTAGACAGATGAGCCGCACAGGAAAAGCTACTCAGAACCAGAGTCATTCTCTCTCTCTCTCTCTCTCTCTCTCTCTCTCTCTCTCTCTCTCTCTCTCTCTCTCTCTCTCTCTCTCTCTCTCTACGAGAAACTAGGCCCCCGTTTGTCTTTCTAAATTTCTTGTCTAGGCCAGTCTAGTTATCGAAATCATTTGGGATCAGTCCGCTGTGCAGTACTTGCTTTTTGCCACTGTGTCGGATACCCGTCATGTTCAGGGGTTTTCAACTTTGGTCGACAAATATCGACAGGCCAGAAAATCAGTGATATTATTGTCATTTTATAAAGTGGCGTTTCTGGTTTCGCAGCCTCAATTGACGATTTCCAGACACTGCAAGAGTAGTTCTGGAGCAGTTTGATCGATCAACTTGAGGCTAAATCTAATCCTTGACCTCTGCAGCCTCAGATCTTGGTGACATGGGCCGGGCATCGGTAGAACAACTCCGAATATTGTCGTCTTCTTCACCTTAAAATTTTCTAGGGCGGGGGGGTTTAGGGCAGGAACACCAATAAAACTGTCCTGAGAGTAATCTTACAGTGGCAAGATTAAAAGAAGATGTGGTTAAAATCGTCATGCATGCGACACATCTTCAAAACTGACAAGTGACACACTGATGTTGGCATATCGGTGGTGGAAGTTAATGTTTTTGTTCAGTACTTGACGTGGGTTTTGGGTTGGCAAGTTCTTGAACGTCTGAGGGAAACCGCTCGAAGAAAACGCAAGGTCTTACGCGATGAGTTAATTTTAGCTATGCCACGCTTTACGGAATTCAAGCCTGCAATAAAATGTCGTAGATTAAGTCTTTTAGCAAAAATGCAGCGAAACCTATCGTCTGATTGTGTGCCAACGGTGATAGACTTGCTTGGGAAGTCTTAAACGCCTCCACATTTCGAAACGTGGACAGCTGAAAAGCATGCGTTCCACCCTTCCAGTTAAATCGATTTAATATGTATGCAAAAAAGCATTTTTCGCCGGTATCTCACAGAAGACTGGGTTGTACTTTAAAAGAGCGGAAAAGAAAATATGCACTAAGATAAACCTATTTTTTGCCATGTGGTGACTCACATTCTAGTGTTCGTAGCCAGGTCGTGGCTAACCTGCAAACTTTTAATCTGACTGTCTAATTTTAATACGAATTTTTTCACCAATTTACCAACTTTTTTTACCAATTTAATTTAATTTTTTTATTCCGAGCTACCGAAATGCAAGGCAGGTAATTGAGAAACACTGCCGAGAAGGAGAGCGAAGGATAAAATGATGGCTTCCGGTTCGTCTACTACCACTATTCAGTCATACGTTTCACCAACCAAGAGGACAAAGCGCCTGGGATGGAGATTGCCGACAAAGATAAAGGAGACTGGTATGGTTATTTCTGGCCTGTTAGTCATGATGAACCAGTCGTTCACAACCTCAGGCTTGGGGCACCTAAAACCCAACCCGCCCTCATTTGGTTATAATTCCAATGCTCAGCTCATTGAGCTAAGCGTTTGTTGGACAAAGAACCAAAAGAACGCGCGTTGAGCGTCAGGTGGCCAGCAACTTAGGTCGGTCATGGCTGGATGTTGGCGGCTAATGCATCCGAATTGGCCATTCCAGTCTCCCTTATCTTTGTCTGCAATCTTCTGTGTATAATACTTGTCACTTTGCGACTGTCTGTGGAACCCTAGATCGGGACTTTAGACGCTGCAATACGAGTAGATCCCGTAAAGCGATCCCAGGGGCTCCAACCCGGCCCATATGAGTCCCCAGAATGCCTTCACGTCTGTCACACCTGAGGGACACATAAATCACCCACCCACCCTAACTAAAAGACGGAACAGAAGTGTTACGGTTGGCTTTGGAACCGCGATGTCAAAACCGAGGACACTTTAACCATCGAGAACGCCAACGACGCCATTCAACGGATGCCCGGGGGCAAAACCGATGACATGTGGATGAATTAATTTTTAGTAAGACTGGCTTGCGCAGTAACTTCAGAACTCTCTCCTCTCGCAACCACTTACTTCGATGACATGCTCATGTCGAGACGACTGCAGGTACGGCGCGTGAGCATGGCCTCTGACGACGCAGGCCATACATAAACTGGTTCCCATACAATATGCCATAATTTCGTAGAAAGATGGATAAGAAATCACTGTTGTGAGTGCTATGGACGCTCATCGCACGTGGTTACCTGTGGTGCGATAAAATGGCCCGCAGTCGAAGTGCTGACGGCCGGGTTACGCCATCCGTGCGAGGTCTTGGGCAATTTGGCTCGCCGAAGATGAAGATGGATTTGAGTGAGAATCCAAAACGTAAGGCTAATAAAGCACTTGTTCCAGTGATCGTATCTTCCTCTTCGCGACTACTTCCTGGAACTTACCTCTTCGCGAATACGTTGATTTCCCGAAGGGGATGGATTCAAAATTTTGAATTCAGATTCTCTTCAATCGCCTATGTACTAGTTTACAATCCGAGCCTGGCAAATAGTGGGCGATTGGATTGGGCACAGTGGCTTACATGGCTTAAACGACAGTCCGACCGGCGAGTTCCACCGTGGGTTCCACAGCAGGCTGGCGTAGGGTCGGTGATTTGGGTGTGAGGTGGATTTGAGTAAGAGTAGATTTAGATGAATATATCGCACTCCTTCCTGTTCTCTCAGTTGGGCCCCATGTTATGACCAATTCAAGAAGACCATACGTGGGAGAGGGCGCATGTGGCTGAAGCGGCTGGAGCCATCCATGGGCGTGCCACCACACCTGGCTCGGATCCCACGGAGTGGGAGTGCCATAAAGGCCACAGTAAGAAGGAGCCATTGCAGCCTGACTCTCAGTCTGCCAGTCAGTCACTCCACACAAAACGCACACTGGGCTGACCACGCGGTCCGATTTATCCCGTCAGTTGGTAACCGTCTAAGCCACGGCTTTAAGCGCACCGTTATAGTTTCAAGCGCGTCAGACTGTTTATAGTGAGGAAAATGCGCGGAGCCGTCGATCTCACTCTCACCCCCACACCCATAATCCGACCACCGTCCAAGCCGGTTAGTGGTGTGAGGTGGGATTGGGCGCAGCTACTGGTGTTTTCCTCTACGCGTACTACATACACGACCTGCCCCCCAAAGCACAAGCATTAGGATTTCACACAACAGGAATTTGAACGGTTCACATCTCACAGGTGTGAGAGTGCCGGAGGTCACGATTGCAGCCTGATCATCACACGACCAGTCAGCCTCTCCACACAACACACATTGAACTGACTGCGAGGTCCAAGTGTTATTTTCAGTTGGCAACATTCCAACCCACATCGCTTATCGCACCCGTGATATTCTCAAGCTCATATCACTGTAGTAGTAGTAGTAGTAATAGTAGTAGTAGTAATAAAATTATTAGTTGCAGTAGAAGTTGTAGTAGAATTATTATTATTATTATTCGTAGTATTATAAGTAGTAGTAGTAGTAGTAGGATTAGTAGCATAAGTAGTATTAGTAACAGTAGTAGTAGTAGAATTTGTGGTAGTAGTATAAGCAATATTAGTAGTAGTAGCAGTAGTAGTAGAAGTATTGGAAGTAGTAATAGCAGAAGCAGCAGTAGTAGTAGAAGTAGTATTAGTAGTTTTAGTAGTAGTGGTAGTAGTAGAAGTAGTATTAGTTTGTAGTAGTAGTAGTTTTAGTATTAGTGGTGGTAGTAGTATTAAAAGTAGTAGTAGTAGTAGTAGTAGTGGTAGTAGTAGTAGTAGTAGTAGTAGTAGTAGTAGTAGTAGTAGTAGTAGTAGTAGTCGTAGTAGTAGTAATAGTAGTAGTAGTAGAACTAGTAGTAGTAGTAGTCTTGAACGTTCTTGGAATCGTTAATGAATCCGTATCTTGTGGGAGTAAATACGAAGCCTGCTTTAAGGTCCTGGTGGAGAATTGATATTTTCGAAGGATGGACTCGACTTAGAGTGGTTTATGAGTACTTTTCATGGATGGGAGAAGAGAAATAAGCGGAAACTTCTGTAAAGAATGAAAAATAACTGTAGGTAGGAAGAGCACCTGTCATCCTACTTTAAACTCCGTCCACTGAGGCCCGGGTACCACATCTAAGGTTGGGTTAAGTTGAATAACCAAGTCGAACTTTGGAAGTCAATGTTTAACAAAACTGACCACCCTCTTCTTTTATAGATAAGTCGAAGCCGAGGAATCGAAAGAAGATCTCAAACCACTAAAGTATTTCCTTACATCAATGGAAGGGAATATGCGCAGCCAGGGTTGCTATAACAAAAACGAAGGCGCGGTCACTGCGACGGTAGGTTTATTAGTCACCGTTTTCAAACTCGAACAGTAGTTTATCATCAGAGACTGCTAAAGTGCAATAACTTGTGAACACGTAGGCAGTCTTAACGTGGACGTGGGCGGAAGGAGAGGACCTTTACGTTTGTGACTGGATCTAGTTCGCTCCACCTGGCTCACAGAGGTCTCACGCCGTGGTGGCTTCGTTTGACCTTGACGACGATGTGAGCTGCTTCATCTGTCTGTGTGGGCAATGTGTGTAAAAGTGGAGTTTGTGTCTGACAGCCACGCCTCCAACAGTTACCGCACCAGTATCCGCGTGCTCGCGAAGTCCAACTCATGGTCTTCCTCCAGCGTGTGGGTGGTTACTTCACACGGTGGGTCACCTACCCGAACGGCTCGAGTAGTCGCGAGCTGAGGCGCCGTCCTGTCTGGCTTGTATAATGGCAAGGGATGTTACGACGCCGATTGCTCAGCTGAGTCCAGTTAGTCCCTCATCTTCATGATTCTGGTATGCATGGTTGCTGCCTGTCCATGGGCGATGTCCATGCTTAACTGTGCCATGATGCCTTCTGTTTCCTTGGACACCTTCTTTATGTGCGGTGGTGAGTGTCAGATAGTTAGTTTCTCTCTTCTGGCTGTCTCTGGTGGGCGTGTATGTACGCAGAGGTCAACCAACGGAAGCGATCTGGCAATCGAAGGATATCATGATTGGGTCAGTTCGAATAATTTTTTCGAATGTCCATAAGGAATTGCGAGACCGCATTGATTGATAGCTCAGAGCCCTCTCAGAGAAAGTTAAGTTTTCGAGCCATCCAGTTGGCTAGATCGTATGCCTTTCAAGGGCAGATAGGTCGCAGGAAAACGTTGGGTCTGTGGATTTTGGCCATTGCTGTATCAGTTGGCTTCGTCTGTCACCATTCGTAGAGCGAGATTATATTGTTGCGCCTGAGTCGGCTTAAGAATCCGGTCAGCTGGCCGATTACCCTTCCTTGGCGTACTCATAAAGCGCAGACCCTGTGGTCACCTCAACACTGCAGTGTATAGAAAGGCGACTAACACCACCCAGGTCTCTAGCTAGCATAGCAACCACCCGGTGGTGCACAAACCTGGCTGTGTTAGGGTACTCTTCGAACTGAAAACACGCCCAGTACCGAGTCTGACGGAGGAGCACAAGAAATACGGTATCTCAGGGACCAATTGGACCAATTGCATACGTACGTGCCCACAACAGACAGCCGGAAGAGAAAAACTAACTATTTGACACTCACCACCGTGCACAAAGAAGGTGTCCAAGGCAACAGAAGGCATCATGGCACAGTTAAGCATGTGCATCGCCCATGGACAGGCAGCAACCATGCATACCAGAATCATGAAGATGAGGGACTAACTGGACTCAGCTGAGCAATCGGCGTCGTAACAAGCCAGACAGGACGACGCCTCAGCTCGCGACTACTCGAGCCGTTCGGGTAGGTGACCCACCGTGTGAAGTAACCACCCACACGCTGGAGGAAGACCATGAGTTGGACTTCGCGAGCACGCGGATACTGGTGCGGGACCTGTTGGAGGCGTGGGTGTCAGACACAAACTCCACTTTTACACACATTGCTTTACGCCCACACAGACAGATGAAGCAGCTCACATCGTCGTCAAGGTCAAACGAAGCCACCACGGCGTGAGACCTCTGTGAGCCAGGTGGAGCGAACTAGATCCAGTCACAAACGTAAAGGTCCTCTCCTTCCGCCCACGTCCACGTTTAGACTGCCTAAGTGTTCACAAGTTATTGCACTTTAGCAGCCTCTGATGATAAACTACTGTTCGAGTTTGAAAACGGTGACTAGTAAACTTGCATCGCTAGTGACCACGTGTCGGTCTTCTTTTCAGTGTCGGACATATTTGGAATGGTTGTTGCCCATCATTTTAAATGCGTCTGTCCATCCCTCGTTTAGAGCCGTGGAATAAATGAACACTAATCCTATTATTCCAAGTTTCCCCTGAAGGGAAAATTAAGTCCTTAAAGCGTTGGACTTCTGCTAGTAGTAGTAAAGGCAGGTGAAAAATACCGATCTTAACCAGCAAGACAACGAGCTCGTGGCTCAACGGTTAGAGCGTTGGACTTCTGGTTAACGGGTCGTGGGTTCGATCCTCGGGTGGTGCACCACCTGGGGTCGGGTATGACTTGCTGATGGCCGTTACTGAGCCAGAAATAGCCATTTCCGTCTCCCTTTTCTTTTTCGGCATCGCTCATTTGCCTTCAGGGACTTGATCGTTGAAAGAATACCTCCGTTCGGCCTACTCTTTGGTTTCTTATGATGATCGAAAAACAGAAGGTTCCAAAATTAGAAAGCAGAGAAGCCTGTTAGTTGGGCAAGCCTTTATTGGGGCAGACAGTTTACACGCCTGCACTGTTATGATCTTGCTTCAGGCCCCGATGGTCGCCGTCCAACAACTCGATCGAATCCCCAAAGGAGAACTCAACACCAAGGACGGAAGAGCAGAAGCCTATTGGTATCCTATTCCAGCGTATTTAAGGCAAAATGAACGTACGAGTATTTACAAGGTTGGGCTGCAATTGGACCAATCTGATAGTGTCCTTGAGGGGTACGCATCTCGACTGGTCTTCCGACTTATCCGAATGATTGAGAAGAGCACTAATCCCTGTCGGTAGCTTGCGCGAATCACCATGCGCACGACCTATGGGTGGATCAATAGTGCAGCATGGGAAGAGTCGTCAGGGCGGTGTGCGAGTGAATCGGTTAGGACGGCTCCTCCGAATACTTTCCCCCTTTGAGCTGAGTTCTACGATTAGAGCCGTGGGTTCACTTGCGACGGAACCGTTTGCGTTCTTCCTCGACCCGATCGTCTAATTGGATGCGGAGATCGGCTTTCCACTGTAACTGGGGATTCTGACCTTGCTTTTAGCAAGTGGAATGTGTCCAGTAGTTGTTCCAGGGATATGTTGGGGCTTGGATTGGGCACCCGAATCTCGTAGACCACGTCAGCGCACTTTCGGTGAACACGTCCAGGTGGTCACTTTTTTGATTGCTCCTGATGGCCAGCACTGTCTCACCCGGATGGCATAACCTTTGCGTATCTCCATGGCATCGGTTGAATTGTCTTTCCATCGGTTTTGGATGGGCTGTTTCAGCACCAACATTAACAGGTGACAGTGGATGAATTACGTTGAATGGCGTGCGAAGCTTTCGCCGCATCATAGCTTATGCAGGAGAGACACCGTGTGGAACGTTCGGGTTTGGGGTTGCCCGATAGTTCAGTAGGAATATTTTGAGATTTTCTTCCGTAGTCCCCTCCCATTTTGACTTCCGGCGAGCCCGCTTGAACGTGTCGATGAAACGTTCAACCTGTCCGTTGGACTGCGGCTGGTATATTGGCGAACTCAAGTGGTTAATGCCTGACTGCTTGCAGAATCGGGCGAAGGCGCCTGATGTGAACTGCCCTCCATTATCGCTCACCAACGTTTTGGGACAACCAAATCAGCTGAACAGTCGCCAAAGAGTGTTGATTGTGGCTCCAGTTGAGTGTGCTCTTTGTTGGCGCCTTGGATGCGAAGGCGCGTTCGGTGCATGAACGGGCCAGCTGTCCCAATTTTGGTCTATGTGAGTCCAGTACACATAACTGCGAACGAGAGCCTTCATGCGATTAATGCCCGGATGTCCAGTATGAAACTGCTCCAGGCCCCTTCGTTGCAGTTTCTGTGGAACAACGACACGTTCATAGAACAGGATACAGTCATTAACGGTGAACAGAGAATGTCTTCATTGGTAGAACTGCTGCGCTTCTCCATTGAGTGCGATGGTGCTTCATGTTCCTGTTGGGTTGCGTTTCAGACAGGAAGTGCAAGAATTTGATTCATGAACAGGCTGTGAATCTCTGACTCAACATGATGACTGTGTCCTCAGGTTCCTTAGTACGTGAGTGCATCTGCCTGGCCGATGTTTATGGTAGACTGGTACCGGATATCGAAGTCGTAACCCAGCGGCATGGTCGCCTAGCGCTGAAGACGGTTTGTCGAGTACACAGGAATGCCTTTTTTGAGCCGAAAATTGCAAGAAGAGGCTTATGGTCCGTTAGAAGGATGAAACGGTGACCATAAAGCATCTTGAGGAACTTCCTCATGGCGAAGCTAATGACCAAGGCCTCCTTCTTGATCTGTGCGTAGTTGCGTTCCGCAGACGTTAGTAACCTAGCTGCATAACAAATAGCCTTTTCTGTGTTGTGGTGGAAGACGTGTGAAATTACGGCGCCAGTGCCATAGTTGGAGGCGACCGTTGCAACGACCATCTTCAGGTCGGGGTTGAAGTGTGTGAGCAGCAAGTCAGAGCCCAACATTGTTTTCACTTCTTCAAAGGCCTGTTGAAATTCTCATGACCAGATCCATTCGACATCTTTCATGAGTAGGTCATTCATCGGATTACGAAGGTGGTGCAATTCCGGAAGAAATGAGTCATAGTGATTCATGCCACCCAAGAAAGCGCGTAAGGAATTCACGTCCTTTGTTGGAGGCATCTGCTTGATGGAATCAATGTTATCAGCATCTGAGTGACGACCACCTTGGTCAATAATAAAACCAAGGTATTTAACAGAAAGCATGAAAAATTTGCACTTGTCTAAACACAGGCGGAAGCCATAGTGCTGAATCCGACTGAGTACAGTCTCCAGGCGTTGCAACAATTCATCTGGATTCGAACCGGTGACGATGATATTATCCAGATAGGCAGCGGCTCCTTCAGTGTCCGTCAGCATGGTGTCCATGGTTTGCTGGAAGATGACGGGAGCGGTCTTAACACCAAATGGCAAGCGGGTGAACTGGAAAAAATCGCGGTGAGTGTTAATAGTCAGAAGCTCTCAGAATTCTTCGGCTAGTTTGATTTCGAGGTACGCATCAGATAGATCAAGTTTAGCTAAATAAGTTCCACCATTTACCTTAGTAAAAGGATCTTCCGGCATCGGTAGGGGATACTGATGTGTGTCCAGGGTGGCATTGAGACCGGTAGAGAAATCAGCACAGCTTTGAACTTTGCCGGTAGCCTTCTTGACGGCCACAATAGGTGCGGCCCATGCGGAGTAATTAACTGGTTGAAGCACGCAAACTTTCGTAAGTTCTCGGTCGAATACTGTAATTGTGGCACAAAGAACTGGTCGTTTCGGTTGGAACACAGGTTTTGCATTCGGTTGAAGATGTAGAATGACCATCTTGTTGCAGTAACCAAGACCATCTTGGAAAACTGAGGCAAATTTCGCCTGTAGAGTAAACATTAGTTTTGTAGCCAGCTGATTTGATTTTGCGGGACTCAGCCAAGATGACTGCACACTATGGCAAACAGGATTAAATGGAAATTCCAGACGACCGAGTTTCTCGATCCAGTCAATGCCAAGTAAGTTAAGGTTTGGGCGGTTGATTAAGTAGCATGTTCCCTTGAATTGAATGTTATCAAAGGAAACGTCACATTCAAGCTCACTCGTCAGCCAGAGCTTTCCTCTAGAAACATTCAGCGCCTTCTTGTTCGATGTGACCATCGGAGGCCGTTCAATCATGTACCAAGTACGCTTGGAGATGAGTGTGATTTTGAGCTGGAGGTGTACTGGTTTGCCATCGATAATGACTTAACGTACTTTCTCTATGCCTAAAACTCAGTCTTGACCGTGGCAAAAATGGAGTGTGACTTTGGACCGGAGTGGACTGAAAAGCATTTGGGAGACCTCATCCTCCTATTGAATACCTTTGATTTGGAGGGTTGGCCTGCTGGACAGTAATCTTTCTTGTGCCCTCGCTTATGGAGTTCCTGAAAAACATGCTTCCTGAATGTACAGAAGCGAACGAAATGCCAATCACCGTATTGTCAACATACTAATGGTGGTTTTCTGCGGGTCGAGTTTTCGGAATTGTGTAGTACCTGGAATTTGTGTGGGTGATAGCATAAACGCTGATAGCGGCAATTGAGGAACTAGGTTGTTTCACAATGGCAGAATACTGTTTAAGATTCTTGATCCGCTGCCATTCGGCAGTCAATGTCTGTAGGGTGGAGTCGGGGTCCAGTTCAATTTTGCTTAGCAGACGGTTTCTGGTTTCAGCATCGTGAAGTGACTGAAGAGTACCCACGAAGATGAGGCACTTAAATTGATCTTCTGTCATCGTTCGCAGCTTGAACATTTCACACTCGTGGTTGACAATCCTGGTGAGCGTCAGAAAATTGTCTGCATCGTTCGTCACTAGTTTGAGGCACTGCTATCGAAAACTGAACAGTGATGACTCCTCCCAGAAGATTTCTGAAAGTTGTTTCACGAGGGTTCTTCGGCGGGAGCATGTCAGTGTACCACTGTACTCTTTGGTGCCCAATTTGTGTAATAATAGGCGCACCTTCCATGCATCATCGACTTGGGCAAACAAAACGCGGAAAATATCTTCCTAACGCTTAAACTAGGCAAGAAAGGCATACCGTAATCGGGATTGTAAATAAATTCAGGAATACAAGCAGCAAATGCATCCGCTGACGTGGACTGTTTCCCAGAGGATTTGGGTCAGGAAAATGCAAACTGAATTGTTGCATCATGGATTCCATCATCTTCGAGTGGGCTGCCTCGAACTGAGCCTTTCGTTGCTACAGGATAGACATTAATTGCTCCGCGGAAATAGACATAGTGAATTCTGCGTAGCCACTTGTTATGATCTTGCCTCAAGCCTTGATGGTCGACGTCCAACAACCCGATCGAATCCTCAAAGGAGAACTGAACAGCAAGGGCGGAAGAGTAGAAGTCTATTCGTATCTTATTACAGCGTATTTTAGGCAAAAAAGAACGTATGAGTATTTACAAGGTTCAGCTGCTATTGCTACAATCCGATAGTGCTCTTGAGGGGTTAGCATTTTAGCGAACAACTACGGTCGATAGTACGATCGATAGTAAGAAGGAGTAAGTAAGTACTTACTAAGTACTATCGATAATACGATTCCACGCTAAGAAATAAGAAAGACAAGCCACGCCAAAGGTTACGATATGACGAAAATCATCTGACAACGCCGCCCAGTGACCGCGAGGGGACCCTTAGGACTGGACAGCATGTTGGTCAGCGGTAGCATGAGGTCAGCACAGTTCGGGAGGAGCCGGTTAACGTTACAACTGACGCTTGGAAGTTGGTGTAGGAAACTCACGAATGGCGTCTACTTTGGAGGGCAGAGGACTAAAACCATCATAGTCGACATGATGGCCAAGAAATTTGAGCGAAGGCACACCAAAAACACACTTAGAGGGGTTGATGATGACGCCATACTTTTCGAGGTGGTCAAACACCAAGGGAAGATGTTTCTTATGCTCTACAGCACTCCGAATAACCACAAAAAGGTCATCAATGTAGGCGTACAAAAGAGGCAGGCCACGCAAGACACGGTCGATGAACCTCGGAAAAGTCTGGACAGGATTACGAAGGCCGAATGGCATGTGGGTGAACTCAAACAGTCCGAACAGTGTAGTAACAGCGGTTTTGGGGATGTCTTCAGGCGTGACAAGAATCTGATCGAATGCGAGTATCAGGTCAATCTTCGAGTAAACCATTTTGCCAAAAAGGGTTCCGGCAAACTCCTGAAGATTAGGCACGGGACACAAATAGAGAATAGTGAGGTTGTTGAGGGCACAGTAGTCGCCACAGTGTCACCAGTCACCCGATGTTGCCTTGGGCACCATGTGCAAAGGTGACGCCCAGGGGCTCTCAGGCGGTCAAATGACGCCCAGTTATAGCGCATGTTCGAATTCTGCATTCGTAACCGACAGGCGCGAAAGTGCCAGTCGTCTAGGACGAGCGAAAGCAGGAAGACCCGAGGTATGGATGTGGTGCACAACCTCGTATTGAACCTCGTCGCTGCGAAACTGGTGGTTGGTGATGTTCGGACGTTGAAGTAAAAGCTCCCGATTATGACAGGCAATAGCTGAGGTTTTATTTCTTTAAAATTGCCAGGTTTGCAAATGTGAGCATGCGTTTGATTTCCTTTCTAAGAGGTAGTAATATCGACTGCAGGCACGTCCTTGTTTAAAAGTGCCGATATTTTCCTGGGATTTGCGAGCAAATGATGGGAAACCACCAGGTCGGCCTCTGTCTAATGGACTTTTTAAATCCAAACGATCATTAACAGAAAAACGAATGCCTTCCAGTAATATCGTATTTTGATAAATACATAGCGCAGAACTTATCTTTATCGGCAAGCAACTGAAACCACTGAACGCCGCAAAGCATTCATTGAGATTTCTGAAATTCAACGGAATCCACCGGTGGAAAAAATCTCACCTAAATTTGACGAAAGGAGAGTTGTCTTAATACAAAAAAATGGTATGCTTATGAATGCATCTGTTCTTTCTATTCATATTTCGTAGTCACTTAACGGCCTGTCAACATGCCACCTTATGGAAAAGGCTTATTCACATGACGACTCCGTCAGGGAAAATCAAATGAAATCCTCCTTACTTTAGTCAACTACATCCCAGAGAACACAAAAACAGAAAAAAGTATATTGATTTGTTGTACTACCTGACCGGAATTAAGGCATTTGACCTTTTTACTAGACTTCATAGAAAACTAAATCTGTGAGGATATATAATAAAAATATTTTTTTATAGTTAGTGTGTCTATGCCATTTTACTTAATCAGTTATTTGCATCGACAAGCATTAGGTTCTTCTAAAACTTGAATCTACTCATGTGGCACGGATTTTCGCGTTTTTGACACTTTTGCTCTTCTTAGAGAAACTGTTTTCCCTACTCAACAAAATAATACAAATAATACTTATTTTGCATT
Source organism: Schistocephalus solidus (assembly GCA_017591395.1). Lineage (NCBI taxonomy): Eukaryota > Metazoa > Platyhelminthes > Cestoda > Diphyllobothriidea > Diphyllobothriidae > Schistocephalus > Schistocephalus solidus. The sequence goes on along the minus strand of WEDG01001976.1, from coordinate 3,696 downwards.
TTTCTATTTATTTGAGATCATTCATTACTATTTTCTGTTTTAGAGGATGAGTTCGAGCGGGTTTTAGATTGGATTGTGATTTTCCGTTAATTCGGTCACATTGCATCTGTTAGGTCGCATATTTCGTTTGTCCTTTACGCTCCCAAGGACATTTGCGCTGCAGTTTTCACAGGTAACCTGATACTTTTTGAGGAATCTGAAAAGGCAGAAAACTTGGAAATAAACTGAACTTTTTAAAATCTCAAATGCTATTTTTCTGATTTACGAAACATCGCATGAAAGGATTCAGAAGGTCAGTTGGCGGCACTCCCGGCCTATAAACCTACACCAAACTTGAATAATTCGTGGAGGTAACAGCAATTTAGGCAGGGATGCCTTGCATGACCAGACACGGGAATAAGAACCACCCACCCGCTTTAAATAGGTGGTAGTACGGTAAAGTTGAGGGGGGGGGTAAATATACCTGCGCCTTACCCCTTGTTTCAGCGTTCACATCTTCTCCTTCAGAGCTGCTTCCTGGAACTTGCATCTTAGCCTTTATCAATCGAACCACACGGTCGCCTTTATCTTAATCCCAGCACTAACTTCAACCTAATCCCTACAATTAACACGACCATAAGCTTAACCCTTAGTCTAATCATGACCCTAACCCAAATACTGACCTTAACCTCAAACTTGAAACTCTCCTAAACTTAATCCTAACCCTCACCTTAATCCAAAACCTAGTTTCCTTGGAATTTAGCACAAACACAGGTGCATTGTGGGCGGTTCCTATTCCTGTGTCCTGTTTAGGCGGCCATACAAGGCATCCATACCCTGATTTTCCACAGCATTCTGCCTGAATCCTGTGGCTCATGTTTCGAAGAGAGAAGAAAAAGTATATAAAACAGCGAGGTTAGCGTGTGAACCAGATGGGCAGCTCGACCTGGCATCCCCCCTCCGGTGACTGCTTGTAGTAAGCATTCTGACGGTCACCAATCCCGCAGCGCTTGGTATGCGGCCGCGTGTTCACTGCGTATGTTTATCGATGCTCCACTAGATTCGCATGCCCTGATCGCCTCGAAATCCATGCTTTTTTTGGCGGCTTGCCTAACTGCTAACGTGGACAAAAAAACTGGTGTGAATTTGCTCCAGCTAGTGAATAGCCAAAAAGTTAAGTATGGTTTCCTCCAAGAATTTAGTTCTCATCTTCACGTAACCTAGACTCCAGGTTTTTGTCCAGTTTGATTTATGGGGGTTTTAAGTATAATAATCGCGCAAAGTGCAACCAGAGCGCTGTCCAGGACGTGAACCACCTATAATACGTGTGATTTCCTTTAATAATTTGGTCATCGATCGGAAAAGGACAAGAGTATTTAAACGGTGTTTTTTGGACTCGGAGATGTCCCCATATGTAAGAAAATACCTGACGCATTCGGTCATCCAGAGCTTCCATAGAGGAGCCCATCGAAAGCTTACGATAAAGGCGCGAAATGATAAGCATTCAATGCGCCTGGTCGATCCATGCATCTGGCGGGATGGAGTTCGTGTGTGTGTGGTAGATGCGTTGGACCAACACGGGGGCCACATTAGGGCACGGCAGGCGTTATTCGGGTTGCGCTCCCATAACAAATGCTGAACATGGAGGTGTGTTGGCCACATAGGGGCGGCTAGGACTTAGGGGACCCAGCCGTGCCAGCCACCTGCATCCTCCTCCCGCCTCCGGTCTTCTTGACTCTGTCTTGACACCGGGCTCAGGTGAGGGAGGAGGAGAGAGTGCGGTAGATGCAGCGCGAGTCTACTATCACTTTAAACTAAATCACGCGCAAGTCACCGTCCCTGCTCCACTTTCCCATGGCGCATACGGTGGAAATCGTCGGACTACGACGGTCGAACTGTCGTGTGTGTGTCCCCTTTACCCCCTAAACGGGCCACTTGGTAGATGCGTTGGACCAACATGGGGGCCACATCAGGGCATGGCATGCGTTAATTGGGTTGCGCTTCCATAACAAATGCCGAACATTGGGGTGTGGTGGCACGCCTAGGGGCAGCTAGAACTTAGGGGACCCGGCCCCGTCAGCCACCTGCGTCCTCTCCCGCCTCCGGTCTTCTTGACTCTGTCTTGACACCGGGCTCAGGTGGGGGAGGAGGAGAGAGTGCGGTAAATACAGCGCAAGTCTACTATCACTTTAAACTAAATCACGCGCAAGTCACCGTCCCTGCTCCACTTTCCCATGGGCATGCGGTGAAATCGTTGGACTACGACGGTCGAACTGTCGTGTGTGTGTGTGTGCCCCCTAAACGGGCCGCGTGGTAGATGCGAAAAAGACACAAGGGAAGGAAAAAACATAGGATGACTTCTAATTTCCAGGTTGGTTCCCTCAGAAGTTTTGAAATGTCCAAATGTGAAAATTGTTCGTAAAATAAATATTAGAGTTGCCCTTCTCAAACTGGCACGATGGATCAAAGTAGAATCCCTATCCATACAGATTCTCATGCCGAGTGAACAGGCGAGTCGCGGAGAATCTGTATTGAAGCGTGTATTTATCGTAAATTAAAACATGACGTGGCTCTGGAGATATGCCCAGCTGGATATCTCGTATCGCCCGATACCCATTCCATTTTCGAATCGACTGTATGCAGAGGATGTTGTGCGTATGGTGAATGTTGATAAAAGTTAATTTTAGTTACGCGAACCTTAATTGCCCTATGAAACTTCTGAAGCAATTCGCCTGCGTTCCCGTGACGTGGCAAAGTATGGAATTCAATTTGATCCAGTTTCTTTTTGCAGCGAATGACCTTGAAGCTTCATGGTGAGGAAAATATTCAGCATTATCATAAATAATATTTGTTTTTCTCAGTTAAAATAACACTAATTCATGAGCATTTACCGCTCTTTGAGCGTTCAGGGTAACCACAGAAAAGTAATGTTGCGGGAAAACTGTACGTATTCGCCCTCATGGAGATGTTTGTACGAAAAGGCAGTCATCGCTGATGAATCCTGGGGTGTCGAGATGTAACGGATAAGGCTGTCCAGCTGTAATCGTCGTAGCGCTAGGGTTAATCGTTAGTGAGATAACTGCTCCAAGAGTGGGTCCACAGAATCCGTCAATTGTAGTGCAGAATTGCCATAAGAACAGCGCTTTTTACCTAGGAGAGCATAAAAAGGAAGAGTTTAGGCGTAATGTGAAATGCTGTCACAAAGTAAATGGACGCCAGTGCGACTGCAGAATTGAATTGTTTATCTAGGCTTTTATTCCTTCGCATCTCACCAAGATATCTAAAACTGATTTTTCACGAGACGAGTAGCTGGTCGTAAGGTCTAACGTGTCAGAATGATTAGCATGCCATGTACATAAGTACATATGTACATGTACATTAGTCTTCTTCATGCTAATGTCGTTTTGATAATCGGGTTCCCTAACACCTAGAAGCCTTGAATGCAGGTCTGGCGAAAGAGAAAACTGTAAAATCAAGAGCAGGCAAAACCCATGATCAAATCAGTCCTCAAAAGATAATACTGATTTTTCAGGAGACGACTAGACTTTATTTCACTCGGCTACTAGTCTAGCATGTCATAAAATTATGCGGTTTCAGTCTGTGTCCTTTTATTTTAGGGCAATGACCTTTTTATCGGGTCACAAACAAAGCTCCAACTCTGTTATGTGAGTGCTGCTCTCACGTATAAGGCAAACAAATTAACATTCAGTTCTGAAG